>JAJIBD010013487.1:0-46994 GCA_021461705.1 Cryptotis parvus | reverse complement strand
CAAACAGCAAACAAATAATAACAATAATAATTGTTCATCTGGGAACTGTGAGTAATGGCACATCATCACTACTCCTGCATCAGAATGATAAAGAATTGTAACATCTAGCTAAAAAATTGTAACGTATCTAAAAAAATATGGCAAGCTACCCGTGTTGTATTTGACCTGCCAAATCCAGTAACAGTTATAGACCTCATTCCCATGACTTGATGGAATGGTTTGAGGCTCTTTATGTTCCTAGAGCGGGCAGATGTCCTTGGGCTATCTTACATGTGACAGGACGTATTGAGATGTTACTGGTGCCCACTCGAGCAAATCGATGATCTACGGGAAGACAGTGATCATTGATACAGACAGTGATCTAAAAATATATGGACCTAAAAATAGTAATATATATATCAAAAAATCTATGCATCTATGCTGATATCCAAAAAGCTGGGATGGTGGAGCTTTTAGAAGAAGCTTTCTTTTACACAAGAAGGTCAGAAAATGCCAAATCAGGATTATAGAATAGGGGGACCCCAACATTTTGCAACTAGTCATGGATTTGAGAAGGAATTTCCTGTGACAGCCAGCACCAATGAAGAAGGTGGGAAAGATGACTCAGGAGGTTGGAAGCAGAAGGCTTGGATTCAACCCAAACACTACTGTCGGGCAAAGTGGTACCTTCAGTTCAACATTAATGGTTGGGCCGGAGCGATAGTCCAGCAGGTAGGGCGTTTGCCTTGCACACAGCCGGCTCATGCCAGCCCGGGTTCAATCGTCGGCATCCCATATGGTCCCCCGAGCACCACCAGGAGTAATTCCTGAGTACAGAGCCAGGAGTAACCCTGAGCATTGCCGGTGTGACCCAAAAAAGCAAAAAAAAAAAAAAGAAAAAGAAAAATTCAACATTAATGGTTGCCAACTCTTTGATGAGCCGAGATGGCAATGACATACGTGCAGACATGCAGGTGTGTGTGTGTGTGTGTGTGTGTGTGTGTGTGTGTGTGTGGGGGCGCATGTTGGTGGGTTTCTGGAGACATGGGAGGGACAGAATACAAAGCACAAAGTCTATACCTTCTGCTACCACTTGTCCTAAAACCGTTCCTCTCTCAGATCATAAGACAATCTCTGCAGTTCTAAGTCAAGAGAGAGACAAACGGGAACACAGATCACCAGGGTACAGTTTCTTACAGATAGTTTTTTTATCTAATTTTATTTTTTTAATATTTTATTATACCACTGTGAGATATACTATTACAAAAGATGTTCTTGTTTGGGTTTCGGGTCATACAGTGTTCCAGCACCTATCGCTCTACCAGTGCCCATTTCCCACCACCAATGTCCCAATTCCCCCCCCTCCCATAGCCTGCCTCTATAGCAGGTTCTTTATCTCTTTTCTCTTTCTCTTTCTCTTTTCCTTCTCTTACACATTGTGGATTGCAGTGCATACATTTAGAGATTGCCATGTATATCTTTTTGCCTGTGTTCAATGCTCAGTTCTAGGTTGGTATTAGCACTTTCAACAATTATTAGCACCCTGTTCCCTTCTCTGTCTTACCTAACTTCTGACTCCCACACGTTTGTGGTAATTTCCACCTATGACAAGACCTCCCTGATCCATGTATCTACTGTCCTTGGATATTGGTATCATAATATATATATATATATATATATATATATCATGCTTAGATAGTTTTGTTTTCATCCAATTAAAAGAGAAGTATGACTATTGTGAAGATTGTATTTTTTTGTCTCTAACACTGATTAATAAGTAGCATACAATGTTTATTGCAAATATGAAGGACTCAGGAGGTCTTAAAATCATATTTCAATCACAAGTTGAAGGGATAGTAAGGACCCCTGCGTCCCTCTCCTGCATTGATTAGAAACAGTGAGTTGCAGAAAGTTAGTCTTTGCTTCCAGCTCATAGAGAATGCGAGCGCAGGTCTGTGACCGTTGGAATCACCAGGGAGGACAGAGGCCACCAGGACTCCTGGAACACACCCACAGTCCTAAACCGCCTGCCCCAGAGAGCAGGGTTAGTTTACTAACCTTTCCTTCAAAGGTTAGTAAACATTTTCACCTCCCATTTTCTTAGGATTTCAAAGATGCATTAAGCCCTCAAACATATATTCATATGAATTTTCTTAATTTGGGAGGGTTGGAATCACACCCAGTGATGCTCAGGGGTTACTCCTGGCTCTGCACTCAGGAATTACTCCCGGCGGTGCTCAGGGGACCATATGGGATGCCGGGATCGAACCCAGGTCAGCCGCGTGCAATCCTTCCCTGCTGTACTATTGCTCCGGCCCTCATATGAATTTTCTTAGATGAAAATGTCAGATATGGACAGATGCATTCTCTAGCGGCTCCTCACCTGTATCAACCCCACACCTGCCAGAACATGCATAATCCTGAGCTTCCTTTAGGATCTAGGTTCATGGCCTCTGGGACTGGGTAGGGGTGGACTTAGGCAAAGCCATTTGGTAAAACTGCCTTAATACTTTGGAAGATTCCTCCAGAATCCAGAACCTTAGTTACCCCATTTCCCCATTAGTTTTCTTAGCGTGAGCGCCTGATACACACCCCCACCCGTCTGTTCTTCGTCCATTTTCTAGGACACCTGTTTTTCCATCCTGTCTTCACTACAGTTGTCCTAGAAAATTCCAAACATTAGGAACACACAGGAAATAATGCATTCCTCCTGATCTTGCTGCTCTCTCAGGAATTCTTATATTTTTTAATCCATTATTTAAAATCTCTCTGCTCCAGTGGGTCAGGGACTTGCCTTGCATGCAGCCAACCCAGGTTCAATCCCGACACCCTACTTCCTGCCCTGTGCACTGCCTGGAGTAACTCCTGAGCAAACCCGAATGTGACCCCCAAAAGAAACAAAAAATTATGTATCTGCTCCGAATGTGAGTTACTCAAATAAAATTTCACAGGGGAGAAGCAAAGGCAATAAACCATAAGGGCAACAAAAGTAAGACTTGTAACTGTAAAGATTTGTGACTTGTAAGTCTTTCACAAGAGTCAGACTTGTGACTGCCTGAACAATTCTAGGAGGCCTGCATGGAGCCTTTTGATAACTGTTGGCCGCAGGATTCCACGCGTGAGGCCAGGAAGGAAACCTTGGCATTTACACAAGCAAATGGTTTGGCAACAACTTGTTGAATTTCTGCTATGCTTGCAAATGCCAGCCATGATTTCTCAGACTGAAAAAATTACTACATGTGGCAGATTTGAGGATGTTTCACAAAGGCCATCCAATAAATCGCCCTTCTGAAATTAGAAAAAGCCCAGGAGCTCCTTGAATAATTGCCATTGCTAAAACCAAAGTTCACTGAAGTTTAATCTTTTTTAACTTATGCATTGTATATGCTTCTCTGCCTTAGAATCAGAGGCTTAAGCAAAGACATTCATGGAAAATTAGAATTCCAATTTATAGCTGGAGTGTCTATCAAATGATTATCTTCTTCAAAGCCAAACAAGCCTTTATTCCTTCCTAAATCTATAGATTAAATTCCTACTTTAAAAATACGTATTTAAAAGTTCACTTTGCACTAAGAGGAACTGGAATAAGAAAGACCAATTCAAAGCTAACAGAAGAGGAAAATTGTAAAGATCTGAGCAGAGATAAATGCAATCACTTCACTTGTGTCTCTTGTCTTCCCATTCATCAATTTGCTCTAGCGGGCACCAGTAACGTCTCTATTAGTCCCTGTTGCATGCTAATGTAGCCGTGCGGCATCTGCTTGCTATAGGAACATGAAGAGCCTTAAACCATTCGGTCAGGTCATGGTAATGAGGTCCATCGACATTACTGTACTTGGCATATTGAATACGACACAGGTAGCTGGCCAGGCTCTGCCGTGCAGGTGGGATACTCGGTAGTAGATAGGTTCTCAGTTTATTCATTTACTGATGAACTGCACGGCCGCACGCAACAGGGAGAGCCAGTAGCAGCTCTGCCCCGTGTATCTGCATCAATGCAATAAACAACAAAGAAAAGAATTAGTAAAACCGATAGTTTGTTCTTTGAAAGATAAAATTAATGGACTCTAGCTGGACTGATCGGGAGAAAAAGGAAACGCGAGATGATAGCACACAGGAATGAAATAATTCACATTAATACCAACCATAGAAAAATAAAATTAGGAACCACTAGGTGCCAACACCTTAGAGTTTCCATGAAATGCACAAATTCCTAGAAAGACGCAAACTCCCAAAAAGTGCTTCAAAAGCAATAAAAAATCTGAACAAGCTCAAGGACAAGAGATGAAGTTAGTCATTTTAGAACATCACAGAGGGGTGTCTGGGGGGCTAGCTTGGTGTCAAAGCCATCTGGTTTTCAAGCATAAGGTCACAAGTTCAGTTTTCAGTGCTGAACACACACACACACACACACACACACACAGTGAGCAAGATCCTATTAGCTGTTTGTGACCCCCACGAGACAAAGGGAAGCATAAGGCCTCCAGCACGAGTGTGTTTAAACACTTCAGCTAAAACATACACTCCCTGATGCGCCCATAACTTAAGACATGCCAGGCAGAGCAAGAGCCCGAGGGGCCCAGCGTGCGCTTTCCATGCAGGGGTCTCTGGGTTTGATCCCCAGGACTGCATAAGCTCCTGAACACAGAGCCAGGAGCAGCCCCCAGCACCGTGACGTGTCACACCCCCGAGCCCCCCAGCAAAAAGATGCTCAAACTCTTCAGGCAAAAATAAAACCCTGAGGGGCCGGAGAGATAGCCCAGCGGGTAGGGTGTTTGCTTTGCACGTGGTGGCCTGTGCTGGCCTGGGTTCAATCCCAGGCATCCCATATGGTCCCCGAGCACCGCCAGGAGTAATTCCTGAACATTGCTGGGTGTGATGCAAAAAAGCAAAGATAAATAAATAAATAAAAATAAACCCCTGTGGAGCGTGTGTGAGCACCATAACAAATGAGTGGAGGTCTCTTGTAACCGCTCAGACAAATCTGATACCCCTTAACCAGATGTGTGGGGCCCCACAGTGATCACCACAGCAAGTGCAGGTGACCCTCGTTATCTAAAGGGTGAGCAGAACCACCGCGAGTCCGCTAGAGGCACTGGACTATTATCGCGCCTCAGGGTCATGTGTTTACAGCCTAGGAAGAGAATCATGCCAGACCCCAAGGACGTCCGGCATAAAACGCACTGATGACAAGGATGGTTCAAGTTAAATGTATGAAGTTAAGTTTAACTTGGCTCTTGTTTTATAACAGACGTAGAAAGGGGGTGGGGGGCTAACTACTGACTGCCCAATTTGCTGCTGTACTTTGCTGTGGCTTAGATAAGAACAGGCCCTCAGAGTTGTATAACAAGAAAAGCTTCAAGGCCTTGGGGCTCCAGGTCTCGAAGGCTTGTGAACCCTCAGCCCTCAGCGCTGAGTCTCTAATGCTTGGACTCTTTCCCTTTTCTCCTGGCTCCAAGTCACACTCCTTGAGTTAGAAAAGGCCATGCAGTGCTGGCCTTTTCTAAGTCTCTTTGTCTCGAAAGGTCCTCGGCGCTAGTTAATAAACTTTCCTTTATCTACATCTCAGTTTCTGGAGAGTCTGTATCGAGCGAAGGCCTAACAGTTATCATAATAGCAGTAGCAGCACTGAAGGGAAAGGGAAGAGGGAAAACTTTTTTTTAATGAAAATAAAATATTTCCACAAAGCTCTAAGTGCAGATTTTATTTGTGAGGTGTGTCAAACATGTGAGGGGGAAATGATGTCTATCTTGTGACAAGCTCTTCAAAATAGAAGATGGGTGGGAATACGTGTGACCCCATTGTATGAGGCTACAGAGTTAGCCTGGTAGCAAAACCAAAGACAGTACTAGAAGCTTCTAGATACGTAGCGCAGTAGCATGCTTGTGAGCCAAAACCACCACCACAACAATAAAACCACTAGGAAATACATAGGTAGGTAGGTAGGTAGGCAGGGTAGGTAGGCAGATAGGTAGGTAGGTAGGTAGGTCGGTAGGTAGGCAGGTGGGTAGGTAGGTGCAGGTAGGTAGGTAGGTAGGTAGGTAGGTAGGTAGGCAGGTAGGTAGGTGTAGGTAGGTAGGTAGGTAGGTAGGTAGGTAGGTAGGTAGGTAGGTAGGTGAGGCAGGCAGGCAGATAGGTGGGGTGGGTGGGGTGGGTGGGTGGGTGGGTAGATGGGTGGGTTGGTGGGTAGGTAGGTAGGTAGGTAGGTTGATAGATACATACATACATAGATTTATATCTATGATAGATATCTATAGATCTATCTATATAGATATAGATCACGATCACGATACGATCTCGTTAATCATCTATTTGCTAGAGCGGGCACCAGTAAATCTCAATATGTCCTGTACATCTGTAGGCCAAGGGCATCAGCTGTACAGGAACATAAAGAGCCTCAAACCATTATATTAGGTCATGAGATGATCTAATATAATTGTTACTGCATTTGGCATATCAAAACAACACGAAGCTTCTGGCTTCCCGGGGGCTACTCTAAACACCTCCAAATAAAGCCTTTTGTGAACCGCGTGCAGCGCGGCCGGCTGTTGGCTGGTCGGCTGGTGGGTTCTGATGAGAGGGAAGTCCAATGGGATGGCGGCGCCATGGGTGGGTGGGGGTCGTCTGGCTTGTTTGGGTTCTGCCGGGTGGTGGGCCAAGGCTGGAACCCACCATGCCTCCCGACTGCCTCATGAACGGCTGGGCACAGGGAGAGCAAGGAACCGCTCTGCCCCATGTCTGAGGTCTCTGACAACCTGGGCCGGATTGAGGAAGAAACTGCCCAGGGTGGGTGTCGATGATCCGGCTGTGATGGCTGGTCGGCTGGGTGGAGTTCTGTGAGAGGGAAGTCAATGTGGAAAATGGCGGCGCCATGGGTGGGTGGGGGGGTGTCTGGCTTGTTGTGGGGTTGCCGGGTGGGCCAAGGCTGGAACCCACCATGCCTCCCGACTGCCTCATGAACGGCTGGGCACAGGGAGAGCAAGGAACCGCCTGCCCCATGTCTGAGAGTCTCTGGACCAGCATACCTGGGCCGGATTGAGGAAGAAACTGCTCCAGGGTGGGTGTCGATGATCCGGGCTGTGATGGGCTGGTCGGCTGGGTGGAGTTCTGATGAGAGGGAAGCCAATGTGGAAAATGGCGGCGCCCATGGAGTGGGTGGGGGTCGTCTGGCTTGTTGTGAGGTTCTGCCGGGTGGTGGGCCAAGGCTGGAACCCACCATGCCCCCCGCTGCCTCATGAACGGCTGGGCACAGGGAGAGCAAGGAACCGCTTGCCCCATAGATATAGATATAAAGATATATAGAGATACCAATATCCTTTATGAATATAGACATTCTTAAATGTTTACAAAATATCAAAGGGCTGAGAGATAGTTCCGAGGGTGGGTACTTGCCTCTCTTGCAGCCAACCCAGAATCCATTTTCCGCACCACATACGGTGCCCAGAGTACTACAGGGGTGATCCCTGAGCACAGGGCCAGGAGTAAACCCTGAACACAGCCAGGTGTGGCCAATACAAAACCAAAATGAAGACATAAATATTAGCAAACTGCCTCCCAGAATATTTTAGATTATAGACCACAACTCCGTAGGATTTATTTCAAGAATTAAGGGATGTCAAGGTGCCAGCATTCAAATTCCTCCACTGCATTTCACACCCCCTTCTAGGTGTTTGCTCAGAGTGGGTTTCTGTGCCTCCTGCTTTCAGTGAATCAGAGCAAAGTGCGGGTAATTGAAAACGCCTGCCTCATCACGCTTCCGGACAAGTGAGTTCATTATCGGACAATTAGCATCCCTTAGGTGTTTACGGAAGTTAGGACCTGTTGTGCTGGGAGCAGTCTCGGCACACGCCAGCCCTTCTGGCACTGGTTCTGGCCCCAGACTGGAGGATTTGTCCCTCCACACCCCCGCAACAACTACAGACACCGTCTGGGCTGGGGAACCTGGGACAGGGGCTAGAAGCCCAATATTGCGGCAGCGGCAGCTGAAACGCAGAAGGTTACGTTTGTGCGTGCAGGTGTTCATCAGAGTCATCTGCGTTTGCATTTAATTTTGTTCTTTATTTTTGATGTGGGACACGCCCGGAGGTGCTCAGGACTTACTCCTGGCTCTGACTCAGGGTCACTCTTGGCAGGGCTCAGGGGGCTGAGGTGCTGCGGCCGGCCAGGTCAGCCGGGTGCAAGGCAAGAGTCCTGCCTACTGTACTATCCCTCCGTTAAAGGATTTTAAGTTTTCCTGAATTGAAGGTGGAGCATAAGTGAAGCCGCTGCCTCATTCTTAGGAAAATAACTACATGGTCTGGTCAGAGAATAAAAGGGTTAAGGCTCTCTCCTTTATTCTGGAAGGCTCCTGGTACTGCCAGGAGTAACTCCTGAGCTCAAACCAGGACAGGTCCCAGAGCACTTTTAGGTGTGATTCACACACACACACACACACACACACACACACACACACACACACACACAAAATGGCTGGACAAAGATATTAGAGAGCAGTACACCATGGGCTCACAGTGTTTGCAAGTCCAGTTTTAAACTTTTCATTGATTTCTCTAATCCGATTGATTTTTGTTCAGTGGAGCTTAGTTTTTCTATTAGTACCAATCATCACTGTCAACGATTAGGTGTTTCATCCTCGTCCCTTTATTGGCAAACAGCAATATTTAGCTGTCATTAGTATTCTCCTGTGTGCAGAGCCAGCAGTAAGCCCTGAGCACCACCAAGGGAGCCCCCCCAAAAAAAAGTCATCCCGTGGGATTGGAGAAGTAGCACCAGAGTTAAAGCATTTGCCTCGCATGTGGCCGACCCAGGTTTGACCCTGAGCATGACCAGGTTGACCCAGAGTGCTGCCCTTCACCCCACCAACTCTTCAGCTGCTCTTTTTCCATGTAGAATTGGCTGTGTTTTACTTGTTGGAAAACAGCTCGTTCCATTTACATTTCCTAAGTAGGCAAACCCTCCTGAAGCCTTTTCCTTCCGCATGTCTTCCTCTTTTTAATTCCCTTTGCGGGGTCGCGCCAGTAAAGTACAAGTGTTACAATTATTCGGAGAGAGCAAGATAGACAGCAGGAAATCAGAAGTTTTGTCTTCCGCACAATTAACTGTCCTTCCAACTCTGGAAGCCTGTTTTGATAGTGATCATTTTTCTTATTTCAAGTGAGTTAATGCACTCAGTAAAATAGCAGAGATGTGTATCTGTTAGTAATGAGCAGCATGGTAGCATTGTGGAAAGAGCTTCGCAATGCTAATTAAATCCGCACACATTCAAAGATCTTCCAGGATCCCTTATCTTTGAAGACATGGTTCATTTCTTATGAATTTTTTATTACACATATGAACATTTGAAACATGTTTAAATATTTATGAAACATTTCAAACATACAGAAAAAAAATTAAGGAGCTGGAGAGATAGTAAAGGGGTAAGGCGTTTCAATCGAGTCATCCCAATGGTTCCCAGGGCACTGCCAGGAGTGATTCCTGAGTGCAGTCAGGAGTAACCCCTGACAATTGCCAGATGTGACCCAAAACCATAAACAAAAGGTTTTTTTTTTTTTGTTTTTTCTTTTCTGGGTCACACCCAGCAATGCTCAGGGGTTACTCCTGGCTCTGCACTCAGGAATTACTCCTGGCAGTGCTCGAGGACCATATGGAATGCCAGAAATCGAACCTGGGTTGGCGCATGCAAGCAAATGCCCTACCCACTGGACTATCACTCCAGACACAACAAAAAGTTTTTAAAGTACAAAATTGAAATATGCCTGCCCTCTAAGCTAATAATTTGTGTAATTATAATATATATTGAAAGTTTGAAAATAAATCTTTAAAAGTACATATGAATTGTAGTGATTTGGCGGAGAAGGAATCCAAAGTTCTGACCTCCATCGCCGTTCCAGAGTCAGGGGCGCTGTCTCATTTGCCCAGTCATGGAAAATCAGATGGGGGGGAGCAATAGCGCCAGCGGGTAGGGCGTTGCCTTGCACGCGCCGGCCCATGCTGGCCGGGGTTCGATCCCGGCATCCCATATGGTCCCCTGAGCAATTCCAGGAGTAATTTCTGAGTGCAAAGCCAGGAGTAACCCCTGAGCATCGCCGGGTGTGACCAAAAAAAAAAAAAAAAAAAAAAAGAAAGAAAATCAGATGGGCTGGACATGTAATGCGATTTGGAGACGACCGCTGGACTAGAGCCGTTACCGACTGGATTCCACGGGATGTTAAAAGATCACATGGCCGCCCACCTACAAGATGGTCAGACTTCTACGTCAAGACCCTGAATGAACGGTTTGAGGCTCTTCGTAATCTTGAATCAACCAGATGTCATTGGGCTACATTGGCACGTGATAGGGTCAAATGGAAATGTTACTGGCACCTTCTCGAGCAAATCGATGAATAACAGGATTCAAGTGATCAAGTGATCAAGTAATTTGGCTTCTGTATTTTTCTGAAGGAGCTTAACATAAATTACAGTTTAGCCCTATGTTTTCATTGTATATCTTTAAGCATGAATGACTTTTCTTTTAGATAAAAGATAACACATAACTTCTTTTTGGAAGCAAGAAAGTATTTATTGAAGCCTCTTTAGAAAGATGTGAGGGAAGAGAAAGGGTCGTCCATTTTGAGAAAGAACACAGTATTCTCCAGAGTGCAAGAAACAAGCAAAGAAATGCAGGAATGGGGCCGGAGTGATAGCCCAGCGGGTAGGGCATTTGCCTTGCTGCGGCTGGCCCGCCGACCCAGGTTCGATTCCTAGCATCCCATATGGTTCCCGAGCACCGCCAGGAGTAATTCCTGAGTACAGAGCCAGAAGTAACCCCTGAGCGTCACCGGGTGTGACCCAAATAGCAAAAAAAAAAAAAAAAAAGAAAAGAAAAGAAAAGAAAAAAAAAAGAAATGCAGGAGCGCAGGAGCTATGTGCTCAAGGAAGAACACAGTTTGAAAAGTGATGTTGCAGGTGTGGCTGCAGTGCCCAGCTGCATTGGCAGGTGGCAGACAGGAGATAGGCTTGTCTACACCCCCCCCAGGGCTCTGACCTGTGGGCCCTGGATGGTGGATGGTCTGACATAGGAAGAACAGTGTGCAGCCACGCAAGAGTCTTGGATAATGAAGTAGGCTGGGACAGGTCCGTCCCAGGATCTTTCACATCTGCACAACATAATGATCATTGTAGTTGTAACAAACTGGGGAGGTTGATGGGGAATTAGGAACTATAATGTCACATTAGAAATCACTGCTGAAGCCGGATGGGACTCGTCCACCACGCTAGCCACCATTTTCACTGTCCAGACGCTGGGAGAATGTCCCACGACCAGAGGACCAGCAAAGCCGGTTCGAGCCCAAGTAGGCGGCTCCAAGAGGCGGGAAGCACTGGGAAGTCGTCAGACGGAGGTGCGGTCACCCCTTCCCCCCTCCATCGTGACTAGCCCGGTTTCCCCGCCCAGGAGCCGCTGACGGGCCTGGCATCCAGAGTCTTGCAGACGGCTCGGGAGGCGGGAGCCTGGCTCGCGCCGGGCCTCAGCTGACTATGGAACCCCGAGGAGGGCAGATGGGCTTTGGGAGTGGGCCCGCCGCCTCCGGAGGGGTCCCAGAAGCAGCCGGATGGGACTCGGCCCACCACGCTAGCCACCATTTTCACTGTCCAGACGCTGGGAGAATGTCCCACGACCAGAGGACCAGCAAAGCCGGTTCGAGCCCAAGTAGGCGGCTCCAAGAGGCGGGAAGCACTGGGAAGTCGTCAGACGGAGGCGCGGTCACCCCTTCCCCCTCCATCGAGACTAGCCCGGTTTCCCCGCCCAGGAGCCGCTGACGGGCCCGGCATCCAGAGTCTTGCAGACGGCTCGGGAGGCGGGAGCCTGGCTCGCGCGCCGGGCCTCAGCTGACTATGGAACCCCGAGGAGGGCAGATGGGCTTTGGGAGGGGGCCCGTCGCCTCCAGAGGGTCCCGGAAGCAGCCGGATGGGACTCGTCCACCACGCTAGCCACCATTTTCATTGTCCAGACGCTGGGAAAATGTCCCACGACCAGAGGACCAGCAAAGCCGGTTGCGGGCCACTAGGGTGGTGAAACAATGATGTTTGTTGGTACACTGCATTCCGCGAACAGCAGGAGGGTTTGCTGAGAGGGAGATATACAGAGGAAGGAGATGACATATAGAGCCCGCCGGGTGATTGGGATTCGGGGGAGGGGAGGGAGACAGGACGTTGGTGATGGGAGATGGGTTCGGGTGGAGGGTGCATCTTGGAACCCTGTGGAGCCAGGACTCCACATGAGCATCCTTCAATTAAAAAAAAAAAAGGAGAAAAGGTGGAATAAATAAATAAATAAATAAATATCTGCAGGGCTAGCCACAATGTGTAAAAGAAGAGGGAGAGAGATGCAGAGATAGAGAGAAAAGAGAGGAAGCAGGGCTACCTGCTATTAAGGCAGCCTGGGGGGTGAGTGGGAGGGGTGGAGTACATTGGTGGTGGAAATGGGGTACTGGTGGAGGGATGGGTGCTGGAATACTGTATTACCAAGAACCAATGGCACCTTTGTAATTGTATGTCTCACGGTGGTATAATAAAGAATAAAAAAAATTAAAAAAAAAAAAAAAAAAAAAGAAAAGTGAGTCAGCACAGGACACTTTAGAGTGGATCGGAGGAATTCCCAGCCCTAGAACACTTCCATTACTATTCCCATCACTTTTTCTCTTACTGGTAGGAGTCAGAGGAGTCAAAAAATAAAAACTTGGAGCTGTTAATGGTGCAAACACCAAAAAAGACTTATTTATTTATTCATTCATCTAGCTAGCTTTTGGCATTTCCTGAAGGACCCTGAGCGCAGAAAGCAAAACTCTCTGTAACAGTTAAACAGTTGACCAAGACTGTGGACATTAGGCCAAGAGCCAAAGTTCTTTTCACTGAAAAACGATTGTGGAAAGCCTTGGCTAAATACCAGTAAGGTTTTTCTCAATAAAGAATCTCAGTCACCATGTTGGAGCTGTTGAGTGCAGAAAGGAGGGCAAAGTGTTACTAAAAGAAAAACTCAACGACGAGAAAAAGCACAGAAGGGAGATGCAACAGACCTACAGACCCCAACTCAAAAGCCACATAAAGTCATTTTTCTTGTCTCCTTAAATCCCATTCGATTCCAACATTCTTGACCCACCAGGACATAGTTTAATATGCTCTAAGCAGTTTGTGAGTGACAATGTGCATGTATATGTGCCCCTTTTCAAGGCTGGGAACAGGAAGAGAAACAGCAATTGGTAAGGTGCTTGGGTACCAGGGCGTAGCATGTTGGCAGCGCTCCAGCAGCACTCTGGCACTCTTATTAGAAGACTTGCTTAGTCTTCATTTCTCCATTTGAAGATTCAAACAGGGAGTCTAGTTTCGTGACTAGTTTCCATGACTGAAGATGCCTTGAAAATCCCCTACCCCAGGGGCCGGCACGATAGCTCAGCGGGTAGGGAGTTTGCTTTTGCACGCAGCCGGCTCATGCAGGCCCTGGTTCGATCCCCGGCATCCCATATGGTCCCCCGAGTACGGCCAGGAGTAATTCCTGAGTACAGAGCTAGGAGAAACCCTTGAGCATTGTTGGGTGTGACCCAAGAAGAAAAAAAAAATCCCATACCCAAGGCCTGTTATATACAAGGAACTGAAATTCCAGACAAGGTAGGTGATTTATGGGAGAAAGAAATAAACAGAGAATGATATGGAAAGGAAGGAAGGAAGGAAGGAAGGAAGGAAGGAAGGAAGGAAGGAAGGAAGGAAGGAAGGAAGGAAGGAAGGAAGGAAGGAAGGAAGGAAGGAAGGAAGGAAGGAAGGAAGGAAGGTAGGAAGGAAGGTAGGAGGGAGGAGAGAGAAAGAAAAAAGAGCGAGAACAAGAGCAAGAGAGAGACTGTGAGAGAGAGAGAAGAGAGAGAGAGATAGCGAGCAAGTGAGCTACTGGAATGACCACCTGGGGTTTTCAATTCTTCAGGATGTTTGGTCCCTAGCAGTGACGAGAATGACCGCTTCCACCGGAGCTCTGACTCGTATCCTGCTTGTTAAACAGTGTCCACCACATGGAGAATTTTCAAAGCCTCCAGGCTCCTCCCCTTTGTGTTCCCTGGCGCCCAGCCAAGGACAAGCATTTGAACTTCTGCCTCTGCAATGATTTCTTTGCACTTCAGGAAATCAACAACCTGGCCTTCTTCATATTGCTGTTCTTTCAGTACCAAAAAATTTTGTTTTTAATGATTCCAGTTCTTAGACACATTCACTAGGTATATGAGGGACACAGCAAGAGACTTTTATGAACTCTCAGGAAGGAGGAGAAGGAGAAAAGGAGGAGGAGGAGGAGGAGAAGAAAGAAAAAAGAAAGAAAGAAAGAAAGAAAGAAAGAGAGAGAGAGAGAGAGAGAGAGAGAGAGAGAGAAGAGAGAGAGAAAGAAAGAAAGAAAGAAAAGAAAGAAAGAAAGAAAGAAAGAAAGAAAGAAAGAAAGAAAGAAAGAAAGAAAGAAAGAAAGAAAGAAAGAAAGAAAGAAAGAAAGAAAGAAAGAAAGAAAGAAAGAAAGAAAGAGAAAGAAAGAAAAGGAAGAGGAAAAGAGAAGAGAAAAAAAGAAAAGAAAAAAAGAAAAATATGCTCCTTCCTGAGCAGCTCTGAAGAACCATGAATCTTGTTATGTGTGGTGGGCCAAAATGTTGTCACCTACAGCAGTATCAGTTGTGAAACTAAGTGATAATCTGCTGCTGTTTTACACTCAGATACTTTTAAGAAAGACCAAACAGAGTATTCCAGGGAAACAAAAATTATCCACCTGGTTCAAAGGAGACAGAGCCAAGAACACAGCAGAATTTCCAAAACTTTGGGAGTAAAAACACATTATTCTGTTCCTTGTTTATCCTGTCTAACTTTGGTGTCACCAGCAGATAAAGTTTATTCATGGTCTCTACCCCCATAAGATTTCAGAGATAAAATAATGTGGCAGCAATGCTTGAAAGAGAAGTTATTTTAGGTAAGGAATTTCATCAGCATCAAGAATCTGGTTACACCCAAAATAAAGTCAAGGTTTATACAAATGCATTAGAGGAAAGGATATGTTTAGGAAACATAGTAAGCACCAAATAAATCATAAGCATGAGCAAATTTTAAGTCTTTTGCAACTCACTTGATCACCTGATCACTAGAATCCCATTATTCATCGATTTGCTGGAGCGGGCACCATTGGACCCTATCACGTGCCAATGTAGCCCAATGGCATCTGGTTGATTCAGGAATATGAAGAGCCTCAAACCGTTCCTTCAGGGTCTTGACAAGGAAGTCTGACCATCTTGTAGGTGGGCGGCCACATGATCTTTTGACATCCCTTGGGATCCAGTCGGTAACAGCTCTAGTCCAGTGGTTGTCTCCAAATCGCATTACATGTCCAGCCCATCTGATTTTCGATGCCTTGGCAAACAAGACAGCATCCCTGATTCTGGATTAGCTACTGAGGTCACAGAACTCCGATTCCATCTCTCACTTGAGTGAGGCGTGATATTCCAAGCATAGCTCTTTCGATTCCTCTCTGGGAGACCCGAATAGCATTCTCGTCCTGCTTTCGTAGGGCCCAGGTCTCTGAGGTGTATGCTAATGCAGGGAGAACGGTGAAGTCAAAGAGATGTGCCTGGAGCCGGAGATTCTTTGTCCTTTTTAGCTACTTCTTCGATGCCTTTGAAGGCATTCCATGCCGCTCTCTTCTTCCTGCGCAGTTCAGGTTTTAGGTCGTTCATCATGTTGATTTCTCGACCTAGGTACACATAACTGCTGCATTCAGAGATGTTTGTTCCATTGAGAGTGAATGGGGCCTCTGGAACTAGTTCATTTTGCATAAACATAGTTTTGTTTAGATTCAGCTGTAGACATATCTTTCCACATTCTCGGTCAAAGTCAGCCAGCATTTGTGCCACTTGGCTAATGTTTGGTGTTATTAGAACGATGTCATTAGCGAGCGGAGGTGGTGTAAGTTGCCGATCATCTATCTTCACTCCCATTCCTTCCCATTCTAATTGTCTCATGATGTTCTCGAGGGTGGCGCTGAAGAGTTTTGGTGAAATGGTATCACCCTGTCGAACCCCTCTTTTGACATCAATGATCACTTCTTTGTAGAATGGTGAGATCCTGGTGGTGAATCCATAATACAGCTCACAAAGGATCTTGATGTATTGGGTTTGAACACCCTGTTTGGCTAGGGCTTCGATGACTGCTTCAGTCTCCACAGAATCAAAGGCTTTCTGTAAATCAATGATCGTGAGACAGAGCGGCATCTTGTACTCCCTACAAACCTCAATGAGCTTGGTTACTGTGTGGATATGGTCGATTGTGCTGAATCCTTTCCGAAGCCAGCTTGCTCATGTGGTTGTCCTTCATCTAGTGTTCTGCCAATCCTGTTCAGGATGATTCTTGTAAACAGCTTGTAGATGACGGACAGCAGGCAGATGGGGCAATAGTTGCCGATGTCGTGAATGTCTCCCTTCTTGAACAGTAGAACTGTCCTGCTGGTTTTCCATTGGGAGGGCACCTTGCATTCAGACAGGTAGCATGTGAAGAGCCAAGCTAGTGTATTGATGAGTACTGACGGCAGAATATTCAGGTGTTTGGGTCAGAATTTGTCTGGGCCTGGTGCTGTTCCCTTCTTTACCGACGAGATGGCATGTCGGATTTCAGAAGGGAGAACGTTGGGAATGACATATCCATCCTGTGGAATTTGGTATGTGGGCAGGTGGATGTGGCTATCAAAGAGATTTGAGTGGAAGTCATGGATAATCTTTTCCATTGCCTTTCTGGAAGATGTGATAGATCCATCAGGGCGTCGGAGGGCAGTCATCTTGGTCTTATAGTTGGCAAAGGACAGGCAGGCGGTGTGAAAGCTTTTCCCAGCTTCTGCTGCATCTTCTAGTATTTCTGCTCTTCTGTCTTTGAGGTCTTCTTTTATCGCTTCTCTGCACTGTTTAGCAAGCTTGGACGTTAGCATTTGGTCTCCTGAGGCTCGCGCCTGCCACATTGGCAAATGAGCTCGAGAGTTTCTGAAGACAGGCGTCCTTTTGTGTCTTTCTCTCTCTCCGGCATTCTTTGCACAATCATGGAGGTGCTGAACCAGTCGGTTGTATTCTTCATCGATGTCGTCAATGGTGGTATCTTCCCATGTTGCTGCAATGGTGCCAAAGAGTTCCCAGTTGGTGGTCGTTCTGGGAGTTCTCTTCTTAAACTTTGCAGCCTTTTCTCCCCATTGCGGGAAGTAGAATTTCACATGAAGGAGACGGTGGTCCGATCCTGTTTGGAATTCGGGGATGACAGCAACATCGGTCAGACAAAACCGTTGATTGAAGATGATGTAGTTAATTTCATTGTGGAACTGTCCACCAGAAGATTCCTATGTCCAACATTTCGTTTCAGCCTTCTGGAACTGAGTTCCCATGAATGGTCTTGGTGGACATGATGAACTCAGATAGTCTCTCACCCTGATCGTTCCATTCTAGACCATGATTCCCGATGTGGAGTTCTTCAGCCGATCTTCTCGGTCCTATCTTGGCATTAAAATCACCGACTATGGTCTTGTAAAAGGTGTGATCTTTTTTATAGAACTCTTCCAGTTCCATGTAGAATTTCTCAATTTCATCTCCTTTGTATGTGGATGTTGGTGCGTAGACAATGAATTTAGAAATTGCTGGCAGTGGGCCACATCTCTTCAAGTGTAATCGTCCTATCTGGTTTGTTAGGCATTCAAATGAATCAATGTTGACAGCCAAGTTCATGTTGATTAGGACACCAATGCCACCAACGCCTCTTTTTGTCGCATGTTCCAAGGAACAACTCTTCTCCGGTGTCAAATACAGCATGATGCGACTGACGCCTCCTTGTCTCAATTGGACCTATGATGTCGTACTTGATATTTTTGCACTTGCACCATCAGATCCTCAATATATGCTTCCAGTGCCAGCGCATGTGCATTGAAAGTACAGACAGTCATTTTAGTCCTTCTTCATTTTGGCAGCCTAGGATGGCCGTGAAATTTTATCATGTACTGCTTGTTTGCCTTTCTTTCTGCTGCCGTATTAAGGGCTCTTTCGAGGTCAGGAAAATAAACATTTTTGTTACTGTTTTTGGCATATCGAACACATATCGGACAGCTTGCCAGGCTCTGCCGTGTGGGCACTATACTCTCATTACTTTGTGGGGCTCTCTCAGAGGGGTGGGTAGAATATTCACGGTAATTTGGAGGTAAATCCTGTGGCCGCGCAGCACCCACACGCAACGGGGAAAGCTGGTTTCTGCTCTGCCGGGCGTATCTGTGTCTTAGGCTCAAGCATTCCTGGGCTTGAAATACTCTCCTCTGAAGGGGGGCGGTCTCTGCAGGTGGTTCCTTGTAGGCTGGGTTTTTGACAAGCCGGGCTGGAGACTGGATTAATCTGTTGGGTGGAGATCTTACGAACTGCAGAGTGTGGACGGTGAAGATCGCTGCCAGCAAGGTGTGGAGGGTTCTCTGGGCTCTTCCGAGGCTCCATCGGGATAGTGGTCTTGGGGTGAAATTGCTCTCGTGGTCCATGGAATGCAGGGGGTTCAACGGGAAAGCTGGTTTCTGCTCTGCTGGGTGTATCTGTATCTGTGGCTCAAGCATTCCTGGGCTTGAAATACTTTTGCAACATGTGGTCCTATTTATATGCCTTAGGTTGGAGTACAAACTAAAGTATATCATTCAAAGGATGCTTTGACAATTAAACCTATAACAAATGCATCATGGACAACTTTGTAAGCTGCAGACTTTAAATAAAGTGGATTTTTTTTTTTTTTTTTGCTTTTTCGGGTCACACCTGGCAATGCTCAGGGGTTACTCCTGGCTCTGCACTCAGGAATTACTCCTGGCGGTGCTCAGGGCACCTTTTGGGATGCTGGGATCGAACCCGGGTCAGCCACATGCAAGACAAACACCCTGCCCACTGGACTATTGCTCCGGCCCCTAAAGTGGAAAGTTTTTTAAGAAATAATATAGTGGGTTCTCTCTCTCTAACTCATTATCTCACTTTCTTGCTCTCACTCACTTCTCTCCGTGTATGCGTGCACTTGCACGCGCATGCACGCGTGTGTATGTGCTCCAAGGCAATACCCAAAATGTAAAGAATATTTTATAGCCCTGGTTTTCTTGTTTGATGTATTTATATTAATTAATTTATTTGTTTATTTTGCTTTTTGGGTTACACCTTATGATGCTCATGGGTTAACCCTGGCTCTGCACACAGGAATTACTCCTGGTGGTGCTTGGGGGACTACATAGACGCCAGGGATTGAACCCGGGTTGGCTGCATACAAGGCAAACAGCCTACTCACTGTGCTATCGCTCTGGCCCCATTCTTGGTTGATATAATCGCTGACTTACTGTATTGGAAAACAATAAGATAAGAACCTGTATAAACTCAAGTATTGGGCCAACTCAAATGAGTGTTCCTGGCTTGCATAACACTCTGGGTTCAACATTCAACACACTCTAGAGCCTCCTATATATTGCCAGATATAGATCTAGTGACCCCCAACACCACTGGGGAGGCTTTCCTTAAAAAATGAAAGTTATTACCATGACAATATAGCCATATAACTAAAAAAGACTGCCTAATTTCTTTACTCATCAAACCTCAGAAAATAAGATAACAAACATATAGTCAAGAAATTTCACTCGGCCATCCACAAGCTATTATAATTCTTTGTCATCGCTTTCTTGCTGTCCTAAACACTCACCCATAAAATAAAGATGATAATTTTTCTTATTTCCTACATTTGTTAGGAAGATTAAGTTAGAGAATATGAAAAACACTAAATGGAGTGCCTAACATAGCAAATACTAATTATTAGATAACATCTAACAAAAATAATGAAGATCCAAGTGCAAAAAGGAGCAGTGTATATCTCAAAGGCCCAGAGATACTCATGAGAAAAGAGGTTCAAATTCTGTTTTTATTCAGAGTTGCTTAAAGACATTGAAGAGTTTTTTTTGTTGTTGATTTTTGCGATTTGGTTTGTTTTGGTTTGGGTTTGGGGGTCACTCCTGGAGGTGCTCAGGATCTACTCCAGGCTCTGTGTTCAGGGATCACTCCTGGTGGTGCTCAGGGGTCCGCCTGTGGTGCTGGGAAGCAAACCAGATTAGCCACATGCCTGGCGAGAGTCCTACCCCTATTCTATCTCTGTCTCTCTTCAGAGAGACATTGAAGGGGGTATGGACACCGGGGGCATTGGTGGTGGGAAATGTACACTGGTAAGGGACAAGTGTTGGAGCATTGTATGACTGAAACCCAATGACAAAAAACTTTGTCATTGTATATCTCATGATGATTCTATTTTTAAAATATTTAAAAATGAAAGTAATCATTAGACCTAAAAAAAAAAGGCATTGAAGGCCAGGGCCCACCATGGTCTCTGGATGGAGAGCTTTGCTTCACCTTTGTGCTATAGCCGCACTGGTGCTTCTTCTCTATTATTGCCACAGGATCTTTGCAAATGAAGGTTATTATTTCATAGTCTGTCTTCCAACCCGACCTCTTCCACTTCTTTCAGATTTTAACCCGTGCCACTCCCTCCGAGAAGCCTTCCCTGACCTACCTGGGCAACCCCTGTTAATACCTGATGCACAGTTACTTCTGCAGTCTAGCTTCCCACCTCCATCTCTGTGAGACACGATATTAACTGCTGCTAAGCAGAATTGTGATCCCAGTCGTTAATTCAGTGGCTGGACATTAGTTATTAGTGTGATCAGTTACTAGTATAGTGGTTATGTCCTAGGAGGTGCTTATTTCATGTTGTATAATGGAAGACAAAATAGAAGAGAGGGAAGGCGAAAGAAAACAAAAATGAGGCAGAATGGAGAAGTGATGAGGACAGTTCCATTTTGGACTTGATTTAAATTTTTAAACTCCATCAATTTTAGTTGATGAAGTTAAGTTAGAGAGTATGAAATTCTCTAGCTGTGGATTTCTCTAGAAATACATCTAGGATAAATAGGCAAAGTACAAGGAAAACTGGAATTTCAAGAGAAACGTAGACCAGGAAGTTGTCCAAAGATGGGAATGAACTAGAGCAACAAGCGGAAATCAGCAAGATCTTTGGAGACAGATGATTTGGGGTCACCGACTGTGTCCGTGAGGGGAGATTGCTACATCAGTCCCTACATAGGTCCCCAAGCTGCCTCTCAGTCACATCCCTACTGTACCAGATAGACTCACAATATCAAGCTTCCCATATGCCAAAGCTGCCACACACTGAAATGGCTCATTTTGGAGCACCCTGAAAATGAACATACAGAAATGAGTCTCTTCTATTGGTTTGGTAACTGGAGACTGTCAGGAACTCCCTAATATCCATCAGACCCAGCTCCTCAGACATGCACAATCACCTTTTCCCAGCTCCTTCTCTGTGTTGTCCCAGAGCTCCAAGGGGAAAGAACTCTCAAACTATCAAGTGTCAACTCAAGGAAAAGGACATTGTCATTCCAGAGATCAAGTGACAACACTCTGGGTGGCCTTTTTCCTTCTGGGCAAATGGGGGCAATGTGTGTGATTGGATTCCATTTTTTATAGATCGCTTACTGAGCAGAGCAAGGGGCTTAGAAATCAAATTGAGTTTAAAGCTAACTTAATCGTTTACTCAGCCCTGGTTTCAAAGACTGAACTTTATTCCCTTGGTTTGGGGGCCATACCTAGTGATTCTCAAGGCTTACTCATGGCTCTGCACTAGGGAATTAACCCTGGATGGGGCTCAGAGGAACATACAGGATGCTGGTGATTGAACCTGGGAGGGTCACATGCAAGGCAAGCACCCTACCCACTGTACTATCTCTCCAGCCCCAGAGACTGAACTTTTCTAAACTGTTGGAGGGCGTGCCCTGGTGGCCCCTGGTCAGCTGCCCAGGGCCTCTGCATCTTGCCTGGAGCTATCTCCTGCAGGCCACATTGTCGATAGAGTGCAGGAAGACAGTTTGGATCTGCGACTCTCAGAATATTCTTACCTTGAATTCTATGTTAGCTGGCAAAAATATTTTCTCTCACACTACACAATCTTCATAGGACTGGACAATCTTAAAAGGATTCACCCAGCTGTGTTTGGATCCTCCTTTAAGTAAAATAGCCCTAACTAAATCAGAGAAGAATGCTGCTTACCTCCTGGCAAGTGAGCGTGTCTCTGTAATTCTAAAGGCTAGTATCCAGAACAACCCTGAAGTAAAGATAAGGATCTCGTGGAAGTTTGGAGAAATATATATCTGCCTGCAGAATATTCATGATATAGATATACAACTTTCCCATGTTTTAATCCTGAGATACAGCTCATCTCAGACGCCCTTCCTCTATCTCCCTTCCTCTATCTCTAGGAGTGCCTGCAGGAAAGCTTGTGAGACAGATCTTGGCTAGGGAGAATTAGCATTTGAATGGCCTGTGCCAAGTGTGCTCTCTTGGGTATGCACCCCCTTGAATATGATTGAATTGGCCCCTACTGAGACCTGTCCTTGAGGGCGGAGGGGACTAGAGGGTGTGTGAAGCTACTCTCTTCCTCTTGCTCGCTCTCTCTGCCTGCTGTCTCCTTAGCTGCCTGCTGTCTGGGCCGGCTCTCTGGCCTGTGCACAGTTCGGGGTCCAGGAGCCATCTTGGCCTAAGATTCCCACCTAAGCACATGGTCTGGGTCTGGCTAGGAATTGGAAGTTTGGGGGTTTTTCTGACCTTGGATTGTACTGCCAGAACTTGTGTGAGAAAAGCTTTTTGGGAACTTTGCTGGATTCATGATTCTCTATCTGTCTGCTGGCTGCTGGTCCCCTTGGGGCAAGAGGGGATTTGTTCCTGCTCCCGATATCCTGCCGGAAGCACAGCTGCACCCCAGCTCAGCAGCGAACAGCTGCGGCGTTTTCAACACTAAACCACTGTTCCTATCTGTAAGACAGTAACACCTCCTCACGAAGATTTTTTACAACAATCATAACTTTTTGATGTCAGACACCTAGTACTTAATAAATGTAAACAATTAATATCATTATCTTTACAAATGTACTGAAGAACAGCAGCCAAATGGAAAAATCACTGACTTTATCCCAAATCCTTTCAGCATTCTCTCAGCTGGGTTATGTCACCCCAAAGCTAAGCAGTTGAATTAAGCCAGTGGTGAGTTTCCTACAGGCCAATGGTGAGTTATTAACCTGCCAACTCCCTTCTTGTTGAAAACATTGTATTTATCTAATTTTTATGTACCACCCCTTCTTCTCTCTACCTTTGGTGCGATGACAAGGGGTCTCACAGACACAGAGAGAGAGAGAGAGAGAGAGAGAGAGAGAGACAGAGACAGAGACAGAGACAGAGACAGAGACAGAGACAGAGACAGAGACAGAGACAGAGAGACAGAGAAATGGCGCTAGCATATTTAGTTATGGCGCTCATCAGATTAAACTTCAGGTTGTCTGGGCATGTAGCTTTCGGGGATTGAACACGCGACCTTATGTTTACAATACACTTCCTCTAACCCTCTAAGCTACACCCAGGCCACCAAACTCCTAATTAAAGACAGATGGTAGGGGTAGAGAAATAGTGCAGATGGTAGGGCCCTTGCCTTGCAATCAACCAACCCAGGTCCTATCCCCAGCATCCTAAATGGACCCCAAGCAACACTAGGAGAAATTCTTGAGGCAGAGCCAGGAGTAAGTAACCCTGAGCATTATTGGATGTGGCCCCAATCCCCACCCAAAAAAAACAAGATATATGTTAGATGCAGTGGTCCTAGGTAAGCAATCTCTGGAGAGAATGAATGGAAACTTGGGTCAAGTTCTAATATGAAAAAGCAGATTCATTCCCATTAACTGCAAAGGGGTCGGGCAGACTAACCAGGAGACATCGAAGCCACTCTTCGTTCCAGCTTGGCCTTTGCTTCTCTTGCTGTGTAACCTTGAGCTATGTCGCCACTCTGGGCTTTACCACTTTAACACACAGAGTGGGGTGGGTCTCCCAGAAAGGAGAGCTGAAACCAGAATCATTCCATAAAAGAGCTGAGGAGAAACACAGAGGAAACCATTATTTAAGGACACTAGTTTTTCTCTGTAGAAGTTTGAAAGTTATAAGAGACAGACCAGAGACACAGGCTAGAGCAATCCAGCAGATAGGGGACTGGCCTTGCACAGGGCCACTCTGGGTGGATCCCTGGCAGCCCATTTGCTGCTAGCTCTGAACCTCTGAGTTCAGGAGTAAGTCCTGAGCATCACTGGTTGCAGACCAAGTAAAAAATACATAAAATAAAATTCTTGTGGTAGACACTTGGAAATGTATGCTCATCTGGAAGAAGACATGGTTCCCCACCCCACCTCCTGCCTTCTCTCTAAAGTGCAGAGTGTGGGCACACTTTCAGCACCTTCTCCACACCCATGAGGAAAATAACCCATCCAACACAGAAATACCGAATCTGAGATGTTGTGAGAAGGTGCTCAATTTAAACCCAGCCCTTCCCTTCATCTCTTGTTTTAGGAAATGTGCCCCAACACCTCCTCAACATGACTCCAAATTCAGAAGGAGAGTGGGTGAGCGAATGACACATGGGAAAGATACCCGCAAACCCCCCAGTCCCCGTCTATACTCACCCCCACAGATCTGCTCAGAGTGCCAGAATGGATGTGATCGCGGCCAACAGCACTCAGTGTGACCTTGGTAGAACCGAATCTGGAAGATTCCATAGTCTTTTCTTCCTATAGGCATTCCCAAGCTCCTGGGGCTTAGGGTTGCTACCATCAAATAATAACAAACCAATTCCCAAGCATGCAAGCAGTAGTGTTAACTCATTAGGGTTCCTTTAACTCCTATTAACTCATTAGGGTTCCTCTCAGGAAGCTGCTGATGTTTGCACACATCTCATTAATTTCTAGCATATGTGTTAGCTTTAGACTTTATGAAGCATATATACAGGCTCTAGAAACAAATTCTACAAGTTTCTGGATGTCCAAGTTCCCTATTGTCCAACCAGTCAGGGCTCTTCTACCATATTTCACCTCATAATAATTGAATTCTATGCCTAGTGTTTTTTTAAGTGGGGTGCACCCATTATGTTCATTTTTTTTAATTTTTAAACATTACTGAAAAACACCCAGTGCGGTGATTAAATAGAGGTGGTGATTGTGTGGTGAAGGTCAGGTTAACTGCTAAATGCAGGGCTATTCTCAATGCCTCCTGTATAGTTTTCTAGCATTCAGAGCTCTGAGAAAATTTTGATTTCAGCTTTGGTTTCTGATTCTCTCCCAATTAAAAGACTGCTCCGTCTTAACCTTTCTTCTCTAGCCATATGCTTGTTTCTGTTAATTTTGTTATTGGACTTTATTTTTCAGAGGTGTTTTACATAACAGCAAAATTTAGCAAAAGGTACAGAGATTTCTCACACGCCCTCTTGCCACATGCATTACTGACCCACGGAGTGGGAGGTTTATTCCAATCCATGAACTTAACAGAGACACCCGTTACTCACCCAGAGTCCATAGTTTCTGCTAGAGTTTGTCCTCAGTGATGTCCTTTCTGAAGAATTGACAACTGCATAATGGCATGAGTCCAGCATCATACTATAGTTTAGAGTTGTTTCGGTGCCCTAAAATTCTGTGCTCATCCTTCCATTGACCCCAGCCCCTGGCTAATCCTTGTCTTTCACAGCCTACATAGTCTTGTCATTTCCCGAATGCCTCAAAGTAGGAATTCATCACTTGGAGCAGTCTCTTCAGGCTGCCTCTTTCACAGAGTAATATGCATTTAAGTTTCCTCCATGACTTTTTTTTTACTTTATAGTTTTTTAATTAAACATTTTATTATACCACCGTGAGATATGCAATTACAATGTTGTTCATGTTTGGAGGTTTCGGTCACACAGTGTTCCAGCACCCCGCCCTCCACCAGTGCCCATTTCACACCACCAATATGCCCCATTCCCCCCCCTCCCTTAGCCTGCCTAAATGGCAGGTTCTTTATCTCTTTTCTCTCTCTCCCTCTCTCTCTTTTCCTTCTCTTACACATTGTGCGTTGCACTTCATACACTTAGAAGCCATCATGTGCATTTTTTTGCTTGTATTTAATGTTCAGTTCTATGTTGGTATCAGCCCTTTTGACAGTTATTCACACATGTTCCCTTCTCTGTCTTACCTAACCTCTGACTCCCTCACGTTTGTGGTAATTTCCACTTTTGGTAAGACCACCTGATATATTTATGTCATGCAAATAAATGCAGTCATTCTATGTCTCTCTCTTTCCTTCTGACTAATTTCACTCAACATGATCCTCTCCATGTCCATCCATTTATAGGCAAATTTCATAACTTCATTTTTTCCTAACAGCAGCATAGTATTCCATTGTGTATATGTACCACAGTTTCTTTATCCAGTCATCAGTTCTTGGGCATACTGGTTGTTTCCAGGTTCTGGCTCCTTCATGACTTTTTATGGCCTGATATTATTGCATTGTACAGAAGTACCCATTTACATTCATCTACTGCTGTCCACCTTGACAACTATAAACATGCTCTGGCAATTATGGACATGCATGGGTAGGTTTTTGTGGGGGTATAACGTTTTAACTCTGACGCAAATGCCAAGAAGCATGCTTACTTAAATTAACTAAGGAGAACCTCAGAGAAAAGTGCCATTAATACAAACACAGCAGGCTTCAGGCTATGACCAAATAAGCAGCTTCCTTTCTTTGCTTACTTCTTTTCCTCCTGGAAGTCATCCCCTAAGCTCCCGTCCGGAAATGCTCCTAGTCACTTCCATTTGATGCTACCCTATTCAAATAGATGTTTGCTCACATAAACTCTTTGTATACGCTTTCATGAATCTCTCCCCACATGTGATGCTGTGAGACAATAAGAGATAGGTATTTGGTTTGGGTCCTGACTCCTTTCACAGAGCTCCTAAAACCCTAGTTTCTTTCCGAGTTCTAGGAGCTGCCTTTGTTATACTTGGTCTCAGTTCTTTGTTCCTGAGACCAAGAGCTTCTAAGACCCTTGAATCTCCAGATCGAGGAGTGTCTTTTATATGTTGACGAGGGGAGCTAGAGGCTCCTGATTGCTTCAGCACAGGAACTGTCACCAGAGAGTCTTCTGAGTGATTAGAAGGGACCTTTCCATACCCACCACCCCCCAACTTCCAGGGAGAGGAGAGAATGTGACAACCAAATCACCAAAGGGCAGTGATTTCCTCAATTATGCCCCATTACTGGAGCCTCTAAATCACAGGGTTTGGAGGCCTTTTAGGGAAATGTAAGGAGTCATATGCTAAAAGGGGTGACAAACCCTCCAACTTCACAGGCATAAAATCTCCTATGTTCAAGTCCCCAAGCACCCTGCCGTCCGTCCCCAACCTCATCTCATATACTTCTTCATCTCTCTTGTTATTTGTTTCCTTTATAACAGTCTTTATTTTATTTATTATTTGGGTTTGGAGCCACACTGGGCAGTGTTCATAGCTGTTGGTGACTGTTCTCAGGGGGCCAGATACGGTGCCTGGGATTTGAGCCAGAACCACAGTACTGCAATTGAAGCATTTTACCTCCTTTATTATCTCTTGGCTACATACTTTAATTTTTCTTTTCCACAGGGGACCACACTGAACAGTGCTCAGGGCTTACCTCCAGCTCTGTGTTCAAGGGATCACTCCTGGCAGGCTCCAGGGACCACAAGGGATGCTGAGGATCATACTCAGGTTGGCAGTGTTCAAGGTAAGTGCCCTTCCCACTGTAGTATCCCTTCTGTTGGGGTTCAGTGAGGTTCCTAAGAGATAATGGGTTCTGCGGGGCCCCTGGTATATTCGGGGGCCAACGACCAGCCCCTTGACCAATGGACAAAGAACGATCACAGACTTGTTAGTAATCAGTGGCCATTTAATTCAAGTCAAGTCTGCTAGTTATAGAGACATCCTGAAGGGTTGAGCTGGGGGTTACAGATGGGTGGTAAAGACAAACAGATGTAGAGCTCCTTCTTTCCTAAACAATCTACTAGAGAATCCTCCTAGGGGGCAGAATTCCATCTAAGGGCTACAGCACTTTCGATTCCTTCTAGAAGATCTGCCTGAGGGCTGGATTCCATCTAGAGGCTTGCCACCTTCTCATTCCATTTTATTGGTAACCTATAAATAATCATATTAAATTTGCTTCTCAATAATATTTCTAGTCATTTTGTATAAACACAGTACAAGATATAGACAGACTTTATCTACACCCTCGATAAGCTTAATATGGTTTCTCTGGACTCAAGGCAAAGGACAGCTTTTCCTGGAGACATCTCATCATGTACCCCAGACTATGGTCTCAGGCCAAGTCAGTTTTTCCTAACCCGAACAGGGTCCTTACTCAATCATTTCTTTATGGGCGATGTCAGAGTTTGTTCCATGACCAACTCTTACTACTTTTTACACTTCTTATGGTGTTTAGCCTGTCCCATCCTGAGGCCAGGTAGCTTATTCACAGCTTGTCCTGCGTCCATCCAAGTCCTGCAGTGGGACCTTTCTTTTGGGCGTAAGGAACTAAAGTCAATCTGAGGGCAACTGAGCTTAAGTCAGGTTAAATATGGCAGCTGCCCAAGAGTAAATATTTCAGAGTCAGTTAACTCCTAAGTTACGAAAGCATAGCATTAACTGTCTTTCTGTGTCTATACAAAGAAGGACATTGCTCTAACATAGAACTATGCAAAGGACATAAGGAAAGAGAAAAGCAATATTCACTTACAATACAAAATCCAAAGCCATCAGAAGGTTTAACTTTGTAAATTGCTTTGTCTGATTAGGAGATAATGTGACTAACAGGCAGGGGAAAGGTTAAAAGTTAAACTCAGAGGAGTGGGTGTGCCCTGGTGAGATAGGATAGCCTCCAGGAGCACTGAATTGGGTGTAATCCGTTAACCTGTGCTCCCGGCAGGACAATCTGATATTAAACCTGAAGTGCCTAGGACTGTAATCCAATATCGCTCTACCACCATGCTCCCCCATTTTAATTTTATCTATTTATATTGTAGTACTAGGAATCAAACCCAGGTATTATATATGCATTTTAACATTGAGTCACATATCCCATCCCACAATACTTTTTTTAGTGAACTGATAATAGTAAAAGTACATCTCTGTATTCAATGAGCCATTCTAGCAGACTATTACTACCACCCTTGAAGAAAGCACAGGAACAACTAAACAGAAAACAGGAACTTCCTTGGTATTGAAACAACGTAAGTTGGGTGAAAAATGTACACCAGCACAGACTGAGCAGTTTCAAAGAGAGGGAGTAGGGGTTTATGCAAGGAGAGATAGGGTGATATAATAGCTTATATGCACTCTAGTAACTTTTCAGGTCCTGAATACATATCAACGAGGGAGAATTGTGATCATGCTCAATTAAAGTATATACAATGAACATAAGTTGCATGTGCATAAAACAGTAGAGAACATTACTGAGGGTGTGTTTATTTTGTTTGGGGGCCACATCCTGTGATGATCAGTATCAAACGGGTGTCAGCCACATGTAAAGGCAAACTCCTTACCCTCTGTACTCTCTCCAGCACCAGAGTATGTGTATATTTAATATGATAATGAAGAGCAACAAGACTAGAATTTTCAGAAGGTCTTGACTGAAAGATCTTTACAGATCAATGCTGTTTGGCCAGTGGCCCAGGGTCCTTGTTGGTACAAAAGTGTGCTTGAGGTTCTATTTTCAGTGGGGTGGCTTCACTCACAGAGAAGTCTCACCTTCATACCATAAGTCTTAAGTTAATCATTTGGACTTTTCCTAACCCCCCAGAGAGTTCACATTTTTAGGGAGGAAAGAGAAGGGACAAATTTCCCAAAAAGCTGTGACACTAACCAGGGAAGAAGTTGTGGGAACTCCTGCTTAGTAGCCAAGTTGGTTAGAAGTGTGGGAACCCAATACACAGAATCGAATTTTACATCCAGGAGAGTCTTAAGGGATCTCAACCCACCAGTCTGCACTGACAACAAATAATTAGCCTCAGCGTTGAATTGAACTCTCAGAGAGCCACTTGGTGTTTAGAAAGCTGGAGAGTTATTGGTGTAAGGCTAGCAAGCATAAGTGTTATTAGGATCATATGTCCGTCTAGTTTTATAAAGAATTGTCAAACTGTCTTCCAAAGTGGCTGTACAATTTTGCCTCCCCCACCGGAAATGAAGAGTTTTCCCTGGGTCCACAATCTCGCCAGAATTTGGTGCTTTCTGTAGGCTGTACCTCAAAATTACAACATGTGTATGATAGTTCCTCATTGTTCTTTTGGCTTTTTTGAGTCAAACCTGGCAATGCTCAGGGGTTACTCTTGGCTCTGCACTCAGAAATCACTCCTGGCGGCTACCATATAGGATGCCAAGGATCAAACCTGATTCTGGGGATCAAACCCAAACCTGGGCCGGGTATATGCAAAGCAAATGCTCTTCCACTGTACTTAGGACCTACCTCATTGTTCTTTTAATTTACATTTTCCCAACACATTGTGGAACTTTGTTTTCGTATGTTTATTTATCATTTCCTTTCGTAAGGTTTAGGGCTCATATTTTTTAGTTGACTTCTTTTTTTTTGTTGTTGTCTAATTATTGAATTTTAAGAGAGATTTCTGTGTTTTTTTTTGATAGCAGTCCTTTAGTAGACATATCTCTGCAAACTTTTTTTCTCCCAGTCTGTCATTTGTCTTTTTATTCTCTTAAAGCTGTTTTTACAGAGGACAAAAAATTTAATTTTAATGAAGTCAGTTGTTACAGAGGATGTGATGGTGGGGGGGGGAAGACAATCAAGACTTCCAATTGCTCCTCCCACAATATATGTAAAACCTCATTTACATAGAATACAACCAATCACACAGCAGAAACTGTACACGGTGGAGACCAGGAAGTGTATATGAACACAGGTCACTGTAGCAGCTCTCAGGCTAAAGGTCAAAAAGATAATGAAAGGGTTGGTGGGAATGTCGACTTGTACAGCCTTTCTGGAAAACAATATGGACATTCCTCCAAAGACTAGAAATTGAGCTCCCTTTTGACCCAGCCATACCACTCCTGGGAATATACCCTGGGAAGCCAAAAACACACAGCGGAAACACAATCCGCACTTTTATTTTCATAGCAGCACTATTCACAATAGCCAGAACCTGGAAACAACCAGTATGCCCAAGAACTGATGACTGGATAAAGAAACTGTGGTACATCTACACAATGGAATACTATGCAGCTGTTAGGAAAAATGAAGTTAGTGAAATTTGCCTATAAATGGATGGACATGGAAAGGATCATGTTGAATGAAATTAGTCAGAAGGAAAGAGAGAGACATAGAATGACTGCATTTATTTGCATGACATAAGTATATCAGGTGGTCTTACCAAAAGTGGAAATTACCGCAAGCGTGAGGGAGTCAGAGGTTAGGTAAGACAGAGAAGGGAACATGTGTGAATAACTGTCAAAAGGGCTGATACCAACATAGAACTGAGTATTAAATACAGGCAAAAAATTCACATGATGGCTTCTAAGTGTATGAAGTACAACCCACAATGTGTAAGAGAAGGAAAAGAGAGAGAAGGAGAGAGAAAAGAGATAAAGAATCTGCCATTTAGGCAGGCTCTGGGAGGGGGGAGGAATTTGGGACATTGGTGGTGGGAAATGGGCACTGGTGGAGGGTGGGGTGCTGGAACACTATATGACCGAAACCTCCAAACATGGACAACATTGTAATTGCATATCTCACGGTGGTATAATAAAATGTTTAATTAAAAAAAAGATAATGAAAGGGAGAGAAAGGTACAAAGGTTGACAGTACGAAGATATCCATACAGATGATACAGACCAAGATGGTGAGAAGAAAGAGCAGGAAGAAATAGCAATTAGGGTGTTATCATGAACACAGAGGTCCTGCTATAGAGGCTGCCGGCAGCCAGTATATATTATATATAATTATATAATGTGTGTGTGTGTATATATATATATATTGCCCTGACCCGCCACCCCAGCAGAACCTCCCAAGAAGCCAGGGGAACCTCCACACTATGAGGGCCACCATTTTCCACATCCAGACTCCCAAATCTTCAGAGCTCCACCTAGCTGAAGAGCTGATTACAAGTCCAGCTCACACAGTCACTTTGTGGTTCATCAATAAATGCAGGAGATGAGAGGCGACTGCAAGAGTATCCCACCCGCTGGGCAGAGCCTGGCAAGCTACCTGTGTCATATTTGATATGTCAGAAACCAGTAACAATTATAGACCTCATTCCCATGACCTGAGCGAATGGTTTGAGGCTCTTTATGTTCCTGGAGCGAGCAGATGCCTTTGGGCTACACTAGCATGTGACAGGACGTATGGAGATGTTACTGGTGCCCGCTCGAGCAAATCGATGAACAACGGGAAGACAAGTGATACAAGTGATATATATATATATATATATATATACATATATGTATATATATATATATTTATATTTATATATACATATATACATATATATATGTATAATACACACACACACTCTCTCTACATGAGCTGTTAAATAAGTTGTAAGGCTGAATGCATTAGATAGTAAGTGTGGTATCTTAAATGGCCTCCATAAGATTTTGGAAGCAGCTGGTTCTGCTCTTATTTTCTCATTATTTCCAAGGACTCATGGTTTTGGCTATTATAATCTTAAGGATTTGTCAGTTAGGTCTATGTACATCTTGAGTTAAATTTTGCGAAAGTAGGGCCGGAGCGATAGCCCAGGGGGTAGAGCGTTGCCTTGCACATGGCTGGCCCATGCCGGCCTGGGTTCGATCCCTGGCATCCCCATATGGTCCCCCGAGTACTGCCGGGAGTAATTCCTGAGTGCAGAGCCAGGAGAAACCCCTGAGCATTGCCGGGTGTGATCCAAAAAGTCAAAAAAATAATAATAATAAACTCTACCTTAAAAAAAAATTGCCAAAGTAGAAGGTTGATATGTAATTTTTTTTTCAAAATATCACTGTCACTGTATCACTGTCTTCCCGTTCATCATCGATTTGCTCGAGCAGGCACCAGTAACATCTCCATATGTCCTGTCTCATGCTAGTAGAGCCCAAGGGCACCTTCTTGCTCCAGGAACATAAAGAGCCTCAAACCATTCCATCAGGTCATGGGAATGAGGTCTATAATTGTTACTGGTATCTGGCATATCAAATACGACACGGGTAGCTTGCCAGGCTCTGCCGTGCGGTAGCATACTCTTGTAGTCATCTCTAAATCCAGCATTTGTTGATGAACTGTGGGGCCTTGTGGGGCGCGAGCGGAAATGTTTCAAAATATTTGAAGTATTTTTCAAAATATTATTGATAATAATAATTTTATCTATCTATCTATCTATCTATCTATCTATCTATCTATCTATCTATCTATCTATCTATCTATCTATCTATCTATCTATCTATCTATCTATCTATCTATCTATCTGTCTGTCTGTCTGTCTGTCTATTTAGCTTTTATTTTTATATTTTTCAAAATAAGTTGTATTAAACATTTTATAAAAGAAATTTCATAATTAAGTTTTGTCAGAGCAAGCAATGAGATAAATTTGTTACATGCCTGTGCAGGGGGCAGGCTTGGAGGGTAGGTGACAGCGACCTTGGGGACACTGGCAGTTGGATTGAAGTTGCAACACTGTAGGCCTGAAACAATTCTGTTCTGAATAGCTTTCATAATATAAAGAACTTTTTAAAATTATTATTATTATCGGGGGCGGAGCAATAACACAGTGTTTGCCTTGCATTGGCTGACCCGGGCTCGATCCCTGGCATCCCATATGAGCACCCTGGTCCCCTGAGCACCGTCAAAAGTAATTCCCGAGCGAAGAGCCAGGAATAACCCCTGAGCATCGCCGGGTGTGACCCAAAAAAAGCTAAATAAATAGACAGACAGACAGACAGACAGACAGACAGACAGACAGATAGATAAAATTATTATTATTATTAAGAATCAGTGTCTTAATACAATTTGGGGGGAATAAAAGTATTTAAATTTTTCAAAGAAATTTTAATAAATTTTTGATTTAATAACATTTCTAATATAATAATAAGATCCTGCCAAGGGCCTGGGGACTTTATGAGTGTAAAGGTTTCTTAGAGTTCCTTTTTATCCAGGGACTTCTCCAGGGACACCTCCAAGGCGCGGGTCTCAAGATAATCTGTTTAAACTTTTCCTAACCCCAAAGAGTCCTTCTAAATTTTCAGTGGGAGGGTGAGTGGGAAGAGAAGGGACAAAGCTGCAAAGAGCTTCACACTGCCATGCTGGACACACTCTTCTAAAATATACAGTTTTTCCTTTTCCTGCCCTACTTCTTTCCAGTAGCTCTGACCTACAGAGGAAGACTGGAAGTCACGACCGTGAAGGATCCTCAGACTCCTTCCTGCCCTTCGCTTTCGGTCTGTCACCGCCCCACATCACACATGTAGAACACCAGGACGCTCCTGTCCCCTAGGAAACAATCAGTTTTAGATTTTGCGATCTAGCCCACTCCTGCCTCTTGCTTCTGCCTATTGCCTCTCCCTGGAATTCCACTCCTTTACTTCCTTCCTTTCCAAATTTTTGTAAAGCCCCCATAAAGCAAGCCCTGCTCTACCCCCAACACCCCTTATTCTTGACCTTGAACAAGCTCTTGCGTCTCCAGGCTCACTTTCCTTCTCCAGAAAGGGGGATGAAGACATTCACTCACATACAAAGGTGCCAAGAGACCAGATGCTGAACTTTTCTGACTCCACAGTGAGAAAGCACTCAATTAAAATCATAGAATTAAGGGTAGGAGTGATAGGACACCAAGTAGGATATTTGCCGTCCATCCGTTGACTGAGGTTGAATCCCTGGCAAGCCATACAGTCCCCTGAATACTGCCAGGAGTACTTTCTGAGTGCAAAGCCAGCAGTATTCCCTGAGCATTGCAAGGTGTGGTTTAAAAAAAAATACAATTAATAGTTGTGATTATTTTTTATATTTTTTTAAACTATTATTATTTTCTGGTTTTGTTTGGGGCCACGCCCAGCAGTGCTCAGAAATTACTCCTGGCCCTGCGTTGCAGTACATGCTGCCCAGAGCCTCTGCATCTGGCCTGGAGTTGCCTCCTGCAGGTCACTTTGTAGATAGAAGGGAGGACAGTTTCAATATGGCAGTTCATGTACTGGCTGGTATAAATATTCTCTCATGCTGCCACAATCATTGTGCTACTAGCTAGATCTTACTAGTATATTTGCCTGGCCATGTTGGATCACTGAGTAATTAGACCAGAGAGAAATTCTGCTTGCTTCCAAGCAAGCAAGCATGGCCCTCTGATAACTCAAAGCTAATATACAGAACAACCATGAAGTAAAAAGACGAGACTTTTGTGAAGGCTTGGAGAAATATTTAACTGGCTATAGAATATTCTTTGGTACGGATGCATGCCTTTGTATTCTGAGATACAGTTCATCTCAGAAGCCCTCCTCCACTCTACCCTGCAGGGGCACTTCCCAGGCAGATCTTGGCTTGGCAACATTAACATCTCAAAGGGCCTAGGTGAGGTCCTGGGAGAAATTACCTGAGGGGATTTGACCCTAACTGCTGTCCATTGGAGTGGGCAGTCTAGGGTGGCAGAGATATAAAAACTGTAGCCTGCTTTCTTTCAGTTCTTTTTTTTGGTGTTCTCTTTCTTGCTTCATTGCAAGACATCCTCTCCACAGGGTCTTAACAAGTGGTGGCAGCCATCTTGGCCTACACGTGGCGAGGGCCCAGCCAGGAACTCTAAGTGTGGGGGTTTTCCTATTGCTGATTTGTACGCCAGAACCTGTGTAAGTAAAGCGTTTTGAATCTCTGCCGGATTCTCGTGTCTTTCTCCGTCCACCGGCTGCCGATCCCTGAAGCAGATGGGGATCCCTGAGCCTGCTCCCGGATTTTGTGCAGGGCACACCAGCGTTCCCTGCATCTGGAGGCCTGCATTCAGAGATCACTTCTGGTGGAGATCAGAGGACCATATGGGATGCCCAGGATCCAATCCCAAACCACAGGGTGCAAGCAAGCGCCCAACCTGCTGTAGGATAGCTCCAGCCCAGTTGCGATTATTTTCTATCCTCCTATAACACTTGCTGTCACAAGACCTTTAGGGTGGGGTTCTCTCTCCTGAAGACTGAGAGCTCATTAAAAGACTAGATCTAATTCATTTGTTTGCCGGAATCTGGCACACTGTAACCATTCGACAAAGTCTAGACAGACTGCGTGATAAGTGGATCTGGCGGTGAATCAATTTACTCATATAGGATGTCACAGAATAACATATTTCTTAAAAAAAAAAAAAATCTGGGGCCGGAGCGATAGCCCAGCGGGTAGGGCGCTTGCCTTGCACTCCAGCCGGCACAGGGTTCAATCCCCGGCATCACATATGGTCCCCGAGCACTGCACCGCCAGGAGTGATTCCTGAGTGAAGAGCCAGGAGAAACCCCTGAGCGTCGCCGGGTGTGACCCATAAAGCTAAATAAATAAATAAATAAATAAATAAAAAAAAATAAATAAATAAATAAATAAATAAACGAATGAATGAACTAATAAATAAATAAATAAATAAAAATTTTAAAAAGTCTGGTGTGTGTATCTCGAGGGAGAAAGTAAAAGAGACATAGAGCTGTATTAAGAACGAGAGAAGAAAGTACAAACTGATGGTCTAAAACTAAAGGATTCTGTTGGATAAGCAGAGTAGGAGCTAGGACCGTTGCATTTGGACTTTTCCTTTCTTGGGCCCCCTGGAACTCTTCAGGCCATAAAGTACTAATCTTCCATCCCGGTCACCAATGAAACAGCAGGGATGTCTCAGCCGCTATGCAGGTCTAAACTCTGGTGGCGGTTGTCCACTGAGCCAATTTCCTCCCTAGCCACCACTAAATCAACCGTCTTCTACACAGAACTTTAGCCATCATTCTACCTTTAAAAAAATACAGAGCAGTTTCTTCTACGGAGAAAAGACCCATCTCCCCACACTTGCCAAACTCCAGCGCAGCAGACAGTCCGGGCTGCGAGGCACCCTTTGGGGGAAAAAAGGACCTATTTAGCTGTTGGGTGTGTGCAGTACTGAAGTGCGGGTCCAACTTGAAAGCACACAACAGCGCATTCATAATGGGTTTCCCCTTTAAAAAACACAGTGGCCCAAAAATAAACCTGACAAAGGGCAGCTGTAGAGTCTTAACATGTGGAAAACTCCACAGGCGGCAGTTATGTAACTGGAAAGGAACATGATAAATATTTCACCCGCTTCGATGAAATCTCCGACGCCTCCAAGAACCCAAAACACACCTTGAACGCTCTCCCAGCAGCACTTCGCTTAACCCTGGGAAGGGGCCAACGCTTTTGCCAAAATCCGAGACAAGCCTTCCAGCAAGAGTCTGATCATTGTTTTCTTGGTCTTCCCTCCACACCCCCACCCCAGCCCAGCGCCCCGCGAACCCCCCGTCTCCAGAGCGCCTGCCCCGCGCCTTCGCCCCATTGGCGAGGAAATTTCCCAAACTCTCCACCCCTAGGCTGAGCAGCCCCCAAGAAGTTTGGTGCTAGGTGGGGGAAGAGCCGAGAAAGAGCAAGAAACACTCGGGCTGCGCCCCGCCCGCCGTCGGGTGCCGGCCCCGGGGACCGCGGGCAGCCGGGCCAGACACAAAGCGGATCAATCCCGACGGCGCGGGGCGGGGGCCGGGCTTCCCTCCCGCCCATCGCCTCCCTCTGCCCCTTCTGCCCCTCATTAGGACGCAGCTGCCTCCTCGTCCGGCCCCCAGGGCCCGCCCCTGCACCCCCTCCCTCCTCTCTATCCCCACCCCCTCCCCAAAAGAACCAGCGCGGACCCCCCGGACCCCTGGCTAAGCCGGACCGGCTCGCAGGCAGCGGGCCCAGCGCGCGCCCCCAGCGCGGGGAAACTGACACCCCAGCCCGGTGCGTCTCGGGCCTCGGCTCCGCGCCGCGAGCGTCTGCGGCCACCCCCGGAGTTAGTTCAGGGGCCGCGGCCCGGCCTCGCGCGCTCCCCGCCGCCGGGACCCTCTTCGGCCCCGAGCGCCATCGCTCGCTCCCGGGAACATGGCATGGACGAGCCGCCACCGCCTCCCTCCTGCTGCTGCTGCGCTACCTGGTGGTCGCCCTGAGCTGTAAGTTGCTCGGGTGCCTCCCCGCTTCCCCTCACCCCTTCTTTCTTTTGCTCGGACCTGCGCCCCCCAGACCCCCGGACGCGGCGATCGGGGAGCGCAGTTTCCTCTCCTCCTCCGGGCTCGGGACCTGCGGGGCGGGGGGGTGTTGGTGGTACCGGGACGCGGTGTTGCTGACGGTGCCCAGAAGTTTCTGACTTGGGGAAAGTGGAGCGATTTCGGGGTGCCGCCAGGCTGGGATCGGCACGGGGAAGGGGGTTCGGAATGGGGGCCGTGTGTAGGGAAACTGAGCTGGCTTGGTGGGGTCCGGGGAGGGAAGCGGGGAAGCCCCTGCCCCAGAGCGCCCGCCGGGCCGCCGTGCTCTTGAGAAGTTGGAGAACACGGAGACGTGATCCGAATGCCAACGTCGCTCCTAGGGAGATGCCGGCCCCAAGAAGGCATCGCCGGGAGGTAGGGGCGCCCGGCCCGGCCCCAGGACCCGGGAAGGGACGAGGTGATGAGAGGCGAGATGATGGCGGTGATGGTGGTGGTGATGGTGATGATGATGAAGACGATGATGAAGATGAAGATGATGATGGTGGTGGTGATGATGATGGTGATGATGATGATGATGATGATGATGATGGTGGTGGTGGTGGTGGTGGTGATAGTGGTGATGATGAAGATGATGATGGTGGTGGTGATGATGGTGGTAATGATGATGATGATGATGATGATGGTGATGATGATGGTGATGATGATGATGAAGATGATGGTGGTGGTGGTGATGAAGATGATGGTGATGAAGATGGTGGTGGTGATGATGATGGTGGTAATGATGATGATGATGAAGATGAAGATGGTGATGGTGGTGATGGTGGTGATGATGATGGTGGTAATGATGATGATGATGATGGTGGTGGTGGTGGTATGATGGTGATGATGATGATGGTGGTGGTGGTGATAGGTGATGATGAAGATGATGATGTGGTGGTGGTGGTGGTAAGGTGTGTGAAGATGGATGGTGGTGGTGGTGATGATGGTGGTGATGATGATGGTGGTAATGATGATGATGATGATGATGATGATGATGGTGGTGGTGATGATGATGATGATGGTGGTAATGATGATGAAGAAGATGATGGTGGTGGTGGTGATGATGATAGTGGTAATGATGATGAAGATGATGAAGATGATGATGGTGATGGTGGTGGTGGGTGGTGATGATGATGATGATGGTGGTGGTGGTGATGGTGATGAAGATGAAATCTTTATGGGGGGGCTGTATGGTTGTGTTTGGTTTGGTAAAATGCAGCACACTTGTGCTCCGGTCATCGGCGGGGGACTCTGAGCCGAAATCCGCTCCACCTGCAAGTCCGCATTCAGTTAGGGGCTGGTCTAGGGGCCACTGAGAAAGGAGTGAAGTTAGAAACACTGAGTTAGGGGAGTCCGGCCCGCAGCCGGCCGGGGTCCTCGGGGACGCGGCACGCGGCGATTGTTCCCAAGCTGCGGAGCCTGGCGGGACCGTCCCCGCGGCGCGTTGGTCAGTTTAGCGGCTGGTTTTAGACCCGGGCAGCCGCGGGTTTGGGGCTCGACGCTGAAAACGCTGGGAGCGTTTCCTATTGAGTTTGTTTCCTTCCCGTTAAGGTTTTAGGAGAATAGAGGAAATGACAATGGCACTAAGGTAACGGCCCTTTTTCTTTCCTTTGCCTTTGCCCCCCTTTATATTTTTCCTTTAAAAACCGTAATAAGAGAGTTCTCGTGATTCAAATGATGGCAATATAATACCTAAAATAACCTGCCGGGTGGGTGTCTAATACCGTAATACAATGACTTTTTCTCACGCTCGCATTACCCAAGTGATTATTGCTCGGCCCCAACGTGCTGTGAGCTGTGTCCCTCGGCGGGGAGGGAGGTGCAAAGCGGCTCCTTGAAGGGCCGTGTGCTGACCTATATTATAGAAACTCAAGCCGGGAAGGCCCGTTTGCACCAGAAAATCATTCTGCATTTTGAACTGTCCATTGGGATCACGTTAACAAACAAACAAACAAATGCACAACGCCTTTTGGAAGGCAACAAAGGCAGGTGCCTAACGGGTCCCAGAACTGCCCGGCTAGTTAGGAAAGTTCAAATAAAGTCTCCATTGTTACTTTGTTGTACTATATCAAAAACAAGGAAAATGGTTTCACTCTGTTATTTCTCTGGGGCAGGGATCAAAATAGAAACAAGGGGCGGGGATTAGCCCAGCGGGGGGGGTTGCCCGCGCGGGCCCCGGCCTGGGGTCCCGGCACGGAGTGATTCCTGAGTGCAGAGCGGAGAAACCCCTGAGCTCGCCGGGTGTGACCCAAAAAGAAAAAAAAAGAAACAATACGGCTATAGCCAAGAGACCAAGACGCAGATGAATAGGAAATAGCCCCTCAGGCTCTGAGGACCTGCCTGTCCTGACTTCTGTAGGGATTGATCTGCAGGTCTGTGGAAGTCTTTCCTATGTTGTTCCTGGAATGCCCAAAGGTCTGGCGCAGTGTGTGTCCTTTTCTTGATGTTGTAAAAAGAAAAGTACATTTGATAACTATTTACATTTGCAGGAATGTGGGAGGAGAATTACAGTTCTTTGGTATATCATATACACTCTGGCCTGTTATTGAATGTTGCCTTAACACGATGGCATTTGTCACGAGGATGAGTTGTGTTGATACATTCTGACTAGAGTCTTTTCAGCATTCAGGGTTCCTTCTTCCTTGCCTGCTGTTTCTTTCTGGCCGAGTTCCTCGGGCAGGGTCCTTCCTACTTAGCAGTCCTGGTTCCTTAGCTTTCTCTTCACTGTGACCTTTTCTTCAACTTCCTTTGCTTTTATATTGCCTTGCTGGTTTGAGGCACACTGGTAAATTTTATAGTGTGCTCCTCAATGGGTAGTTCTCTTATTTTTTTTTCTCGTGACTAGACTAAGTATTGTGTGTGTGTGTGTGTGTGTGTTTGAGATTTTTGTTGGTTGTTTTTATTTGGAGGAAGATTACAGTGTTCTTTCCAGCATGTTTCATCCAAAGACGTTATTATGAATTTATCACTGCTGCCGTTAATCTCCATCACCTGACAGATCATGGAAGTTCAGAGTTTTCCACAGGTTACACCTCCCCCTTTCCGTTCTGTCATTTTTTTAAAAAAGGAAAATCATTATGTGAACTTCATGTTTAAGAGGAATGTTCCAACTTCTTGGGTATCCCTATACACTATTCAGAATGATTCTAATTGTGAAATGTGTCTTCCCCATACATTCATTTTACTTAAGTGTGGGTTCATAGGTATTTGATTTGCACTTTACTTATAGTTATACACTATGGCATTTGTTGTAGTACTCAGATGAGTCCAACTTTAGCCATTGGGAATTCTTTTCTGGCTCCTGTGTACCTGTCACATACACCCTTCTCCACATCATTGTGCTTATTTCTTTATTTTCTTATTTATTGGTTTGGGGCCCACACCTGGGAATGCTTGAGTTACTCCTGGCTCTGCACTCAGGGGTCACTCCTGGTGGTGCTCCAGCGGTCATATGGGATGTTGGGAATTGAACCTATGTTGGCCGTGTGCAAGGCAAGCACTCAACCCATGTACTGTCTCTCTGGCCCATACATCACTGTGTTTACATGTGTGTCTCTGTGTGTGTGTGTGATGTTTTTGCATCTCATTGCTGGTGCCACAAAACTTCCAGGCTGTTCTTGTATATTTCTTGCAATCCATAGATCATTCTTTCTTATTAAGTAATGGGATGATGGGTTAAAATCCACTTCTGGGCACTAGGTTTGTTCATTGTTACTAGGCTATTGATTCTAGAGCCACAGAGCAGTTTTGGGTCTTCTTAGAGTTAAAACTGCGCCACCCCTGGGCCAGAGCAATAGCACAGTGGATAAGGTGTCTGAGCATTGCCGGTGTGACCCAAAAAGCAAAAAACAAACAAAAACAAAACTGCACCATCCCATTTGCGATGCTCTACTCTGTGCTATATCCAGATTTTTTAAAAGGTGCATTGAAGGCTTTTGTATCTCCCAGACACTGTCTTAAGGAACTTTTGACTATGTGAAAGGTTTTTTTTCTGTTTTCAAAAGTTCCTGAAACAGACTTTAATTTCAGCTTACAGATAATGAGCCAAAGGTTCAGAAAAGCTAAGTTAGCTATCTAAAGTCACTTGCCTAGACTTGAAAAAAAAATGAAACTAAAATTTGAAAACTTGACATTTTGTTTCATAGTTGACTGACCTCCTCTCAGATGCCTAGGTTGATTTTTTGTTCATTCAGGATAAGACTTGTGGCTCCTGATGTTCGAATTGCAAACTCATCTAGCCATAATCTGACTTATGATCCAATTCCAGCATGCTTGTTCTATTCTTTTTTTTTCTTTTGGGGTCACATCCAGCGATGCTCAGGGATTACTCGTGGCTCTGCACTCAGGAATTACTCCTGGTGGTGCTCAGGGACCATATGGAATGCCAGGAATCAAACCTGGGTCATCCACGTGCAAGGCAAATGCCCTCCCCACTAGACTATCGCTCCAGCCCATTTTTTTCCCTTCAATTTTCTGCTGTTCGTCAATATCCTTTTTTCTTCTTAGTAATCTTTTTGTTGTTGTTATTTAAGCATAGTGTACCTATTGATATATGAACATTAATTTGTACGTTTAATTGAATTCCACTCCCCCCCATTGCATTGGAAGGCCCGTAGGGAAGGGATTTCTTATTGCTTGCTCCCGTTGATCGCTCAGTGTTGAGCAAAGTGCCTGGTTAGTGGTTGCTATATATTCTTCCTGACTGATGGGAAGAAGATGAGGTGAAGTGGGTGGAAGAAAGCTATGGATGGAATTAAGTATTGTAATACAAATCACAACCACTAACTATTCTAAGCAGGTTAAGCTACAGATTTATCTGATGTGACATTTAAATCAAGTAGTTGAGTTGAGTGTAATTGTGTGGGTTGTGTGCTGTTCTCTGTGGCTGTTGACAACTCCACGGCTGGTAGTAACTGATTCTCTGATCTGGATCGGAGCCCCAGGCTTGAGTCTATACCGTTTATTAACTGGGAGGGACTCTGCAGAGGGAGAGAAGTCGCTCTGAATCTTTTGCAAAATCACAAAGTTCCGCCTCTATCATGGAAAAGACCCAAAACACTTCAGGGAAACTAGTGCCAGGAAAATTTTCCCCTCTGTGGACATCATTAAGAACAAAACATTTTAATGAATTTTTTGAAGAGCACTGCTTCCATCCTGGCGTGGTCTCAAGGATCTGGGGATTTGATTGGTCTTCCTGGTAACCCTGATAAACTTTTGCAAAGCTGCAGTAGTCATGACCTTATCAGGAAAAGGTGTGGGGAGATGGGGAAAGCGCCTCTCCACATAGGCAGAGTAGTGAGTCCCCTGTGGCTAAAAACATGCAGAACACACATGTATCCTCCAGCAGTTCAATGGGTGAGGTCCCTGTGAATTCACGAGTGAGCTCCACCCATGGTTTCATCGCTTGGTTTTCTCTTAAAGGCCTTTGTAGTGAAGATGGTTTGAATTCTAGACGGAAGAACTGCTTTGGTCATGTAGGTCTGCCTTGGTGAGGTCAGATCAATAGATTCTATACAACTATTAATTCATATACGTCTCTCTCCATTAACACTTGCAAAGATTCCAGCTACACTAAAATCACCCCCTTCCCTCCAAGGGAAGAACTTAGGGCCAGAGCCCTAAGTACAGCAGGAAGGGCTTTTGCCTTGCACATGGCCCACCCAGGTTTGATCCCTGGCATCACATAAGGTCCCTGAGTACTGCCACGAGTAACTCCCTGAGTGCAGAGCCAAGATGAACCCCTGAGCATTGCTATATGTGACCATAAAGCCAAAAAATTTTTTTTAAATCATACTCCCAAATAGATGTAGGGGTGCAAGACTCACCTGCATTAACACCCTCCCCGACCCAAGGTCATCCCTCTCCTCTTTCAGTCTAGGTTAATCTCATCCGTTGCTGTGGGAACTGAGTCCCTGAATTCCCCAGTTTGTGCTGGGGGAGGCCCTTCCTGCTTCCTCCCACATGGAAGAAGAGATAGATCACTTTTTTAGTGGATTGAGATTCTGTGATTTAGAATACCAGTAACGATTTCTCATGCACATAATTCCTTTAAACTGGGCACTGTTTTTCTTGAATTGTGTTACTGTGAATAAGGTCAGAACTCAGAAAAAAAACAAACGTGTTCATTTTGTATTGAGTAACAACATTGCCATGACTTTATTATTTTAATGTGCTAAAAAGCACATTAAAGCGAGTCTGAAACTTGTCTCACTGACTCAAGCTAGTCTCACGGACCCGTAGCAGGGGATGGTTTCCTTCTGGAGGTTCTTCAAGGGAGAGTCTGTTGGGGGGCAGGGACTTGGGTCACATCAGGTTGTGCTCAGGGTGACTTCCTGGCAGTGCTCAGGGGACCACGAGGAGCCAGGAATTGAATAGAACTCAGCTGTGTACAGGCGATTGCATTAATCCTCCCGTCACCCCCCGGTTCCCAGAAGAGCAGCTATCCCATGCTCTTTCTTTCCAATTTCTAGAGGCCAGCCACTGCCGGTCACATTTCCTCCTGCTTCAACTAAGCAATGTCAGGCTATCACTTCTGGGATCACGTTCCTGCCTTCCTCCTTCCACTTATACAGACCCTGATAATTACAGTGTTTTCTCTAGATAATCCAGGATAATCCGCTCATCTCAAGGTTAGCTAGTTAGAAACTTTAATGTGAACTGCAGCCTAATTCCTGTTTGCCATACATGGCAACGTGTTTATAGATTCTTGGGATTTGGATGTGCCTTTCTTTGTGGTATTTAGACATATTAGTGTAAATACCACATAACCTCCAGGTCCCGTGCTAGCTAGGCACGTGCTTTTACCGCCAACCACATCTCCGGCCCTCTTCCCTGAATATAATGTTTTGTTTAGTTTTAGTTTTTAGTTGTCCAGCATTTTTCTTTGTGGCTAGTTTTTTTTTTAAATTAGGTTCAGTCTGGCAGAGAGAATTGTGACGTGTGTTACTAGTGTGTATGTTTGTGAGAGAATAATTGAATGCACTGGTTGTACTCTCAAAATCCTTTGCCTATTTGTATCTAGGAAATACTAAATACAAATATTCAATCTCAAAACAGTCAGCCTTTGAGCAGGTTGACTATTCTGCAGTATGAATTGTTCTACATTTTATGAGCACAGAAGCAAAGAACTAAGCACTGCACCGGCCCCATTCTGTGAATGAATTTCAAGAACTACGCTCTTAGCCTTTTCTGTCTCAGCTCCAGAAAGTCTACAGCAAGATTCTTTTTTTTTTCCTGTTAAAACCTGTAAGCTTAAAGGCTAGGAGTTTTAGTTCTTTGTTGTTTTGAAGTGAATATATTTGTCATCTGGTTGTATACATTGTATAGCTTGCCACTTAGATATATTTATCTCTCATTATTTGATTGCTGTAGCGTTATCACTTTGCATCTTCATATTGTATAATACTGTTGTCTCTGATCACGTATTATTTAACACATTCATCTGTTATTCGGTGACATTGTAGTCATGATTCTGTGCTGTAGATCCCACAGGTGTATTTCCTGCTTCTTGCAAATTTGTTCCCTTAAACAACTTGAATCTTGTTCCCTATCTCCCAGTTACTACCCGGTAACTGCCATTTTACATTTCTCTTGTACGAGTACAAGTAATGTGTACATTAACTTCTACACATAAGTGATATCATACAGTCCTTATCTTTCTTAGGGGCTGCACCCAGTGATGTTGAGGGGTTACTCCCACCTTTGCACTCAGCAGTTACTCTGGTAGTGCCTGGGGGCCGTAGGACATGCCAGGATGGATCCTAGGTTGGCATCATGCCAGGCAGGTGCCCTACCCTCTGCACTATCATTCCAGCCTCACAGCCCTTATCTTTCCTGTGTGCCTCATTTTACTCAACTGGAGTCTTGTTTTTTTTCTTTCTTTTGTTGATTGACATCACGTTTTTATTTGTTTCCTTGCATTATCTTTCCTGATTTAGTTTTCCAAGTTCTCACGGGGACCATCTGGGGACAGTGTACCTCTGTCTTTGGGAAGAGGGAAGAAGTCTGGTCTTCCTTTATGCAAACTTGTCCAGTTGCCTGTTCTCTTTCTGTCAAAACAGTCACCTGCTCCTTGGACTTAGCTTTGCTCATACTGTAAACTTGCAAACTACTGTTTTATGGACTGAATCTGAGACACATGAATTAGTGCTCAGTGCTTTTACCTGTGTGATGAACTAAAAATGACAGAGACACTTATGGTCAATACAGACGCTCATGAGCTGGGAAGTCTCCACTCCAGTGCCCACACCCCTACCCCCTTCTATGCCGCTCCTGCCAATCCCACTGCAGTTTCTGGCATTTGGTTCCGGGCACCCAGAGAAATATAGCTTTAGCATATAGGAGCATAAGTTTATTGCTTCTTTCAAATTTATAATCAAGAGGGGCCTGAGCCATAGTACAGTGGGGAGGATGTTTACCTTGCATGTGACCAACCCAGGTTTGATCCCCAGCATTTCATATGGTGTCCAGAGCACCACCAGGAGTAATTGTCAACTGCAGAGCCAGGAGTAACCCCAGAACATCACTGAGTGTGGCCCCAAAAAGCAAAATAAATAAATGTTATAATCAGTGGGTCAGAGTGATATTACAGCAGGGAATTTGCTTGCCTTGCCTTGCTTTGCTTGCCTTGAAACGTGATGTCAATCAACAAAAGAGGTAACCAAGTTAAATTCCTGGTATTCCATATGGTCTCCCAACACTGCCAGGAGTGATTCCTGAGTGTAGAGCCAGGAGTAAACTCTGAGCACCACCAGGTTGTGGCACAAAACAAAAAAAATTTATATTCAAAATTGACCATGTTTACTTGGAAGGGCTACACCTTGCAATCAATTGAGTAATGTATTTTATTATGTGC
>JAJIBD010013486.1:0-37613 GCA_021461705.1 Cryptotis parvus | reverse complement strand
AAAATCGAAAATGGTTTGTTTCTCTTCTTTTTCCTCCACAGCCTTTTCCCAAGAAATGTGCTTCAATATATATGGGGTAGAACTGTCAAACAAAGAAGGAGAAAAAAATTAATAAACTAACAGAATACATTAAAAATGAACAGTTGGTAAGAATCATTGGTTTGGAATGTAATTTTTTTCCCTGGGGAAGTTGTTATCCACATAATAATTGAATATCCTACCTGGGGTTATTTTTGCTTGCTAAAAGAATTTTTTCATATTTAATATTTGTTGATATTTTTGATACAGTATATATTGCCTAATGTTTTCATCTACCGTGTATCTCAGTTTACTTTTTTTTATGGTAAACCTGGATGGTTTTATTGAGTACATACTTTATACTCCAGCATTTAAGAGTAAGGAGAGAGGACTGAAGAGATAGTACAGTGGGTAGGAAACTTGCCTTGCACGTGGCTGACCCAGGCCAGCATCCATTTGGCCCCTGAGCACCGCCAGGAGTGTCTCCCTGAGTGCAGAGCTGGGAGTAACTGAGAATTGCCAAGTATGGTCCCAAACCAGAAAAGAGCAAGTAGTTTTCCCAAGTCTTACTTTTTTTTCTAATGACAGAAAGTTACGTGTCTCTTCATTAATTAAAGGACTGCTTGTGAGATGCTTCTTTAAAAGATCTTTGAGGGGGGGGTGGGGATGGGGGGTGAACAAGCTGCGTGGTGGGTGGATGCTTGCCTTGCCTTACCTGGCGGAGTCCGTGTGGTTCCCTGAGCACTGTCAGGTGGGGCCCAGGAACCGAAGGGGAAATAGTCATCTTTTATCTTTTCCATGGTGGTGTGAGGGAGAGGGGGCAGGAGCACACAGTGGCTGCCTCTGTTTATTCTGTGCTGTGAAAATCACAACCACTGGTACCGAGAAACAGAATCACACACTTTCCTGTTACAGTGAAGCAGGATTTTTTTTCCTGTGAGGATCCGAGTAGATGCTGGGGACTTCTGGGCCCATTCCGGTGCAGGTGAAGACTGTGCCAGGGGTTCAGACCGGTGCCAGTGCAGGCAAGGCCTGAAGCCTGACCACTGAACTAGACCCAGCCCATGTTAGTTTTGAAACATAATGTTCTTTAGCTTGAGTTCAAGAATCCATTGAAGGCTGTGGTGCAGAGGAGAGGAAAAAATTTACTTTCATCTGTCCTCCTTGTTGTTAAGGGACTGGACTGCATTACTTTCTCTCTAGATGCTTTGAAGTAAAATCCACCTTTATTGACTAATGTCTTCAGATCTTTCTGATGCCAGGATTTTGTACTACATTCTATGTAGGTCTAAGATGCTAATGGTATGCCTAATAAGTCACCTTGACTTTGTAGTTAAGTGGTAATAACAGTCTGATTCTCTACTAGTAGCATTAGGAAATAACGGACATCTTGATGATTTCAGTGAGAAAATAAAATGTCTTTTGGTTGATGTTTTGTGAGTGCACACTGTGCTCAGAATTTTTTTTTTCTTTTTTGGTCACACCCGCGATGCTCAGGGGTTTCTCCTGGCTCTGCACTCAGGAATTACTCCTGGCGGTGCTCGGAGGACCATATGGGATGCCGGGGATCGAACCCGGGCCAGCATGGGCCATCCACGGCGTGCAAGGCAAACGCCCCTACCCGCTGGACTATCGCTCTGGCTCCTGTGCTCGTAACTCTTGCTTGGCCAAGATCTTGCATCTCCTGGGGCGGGAGCGATAGTCCAGCGGGTAGGGCTTTTGCCTTGCACACGGCGCCGGCACGCGCCGGCCCGGGTTTCGATCCCCGGCATCCCATATGGTCCCCCGAGCACCGCCAGGAGTAATTTCTAAGTGTAGAGCCGGGAGAAACCCCTGAGCATTGCCGGGTGACCCAAAAAGCAAAGGAAAAAAGAGAAAAAAAGATCTTGCATCTCCTACTTCTGGGGATGAATTATCTTGATTCATATATGACTAACATTCCAAGATTTCTCCCCCTTTTTTTGAATTTTTTTTTTAATTTTGGGGGCCACAGGAGGTGGTTCCCAGGAAAGCAGACTGTACCAGGTACTGGAACCTGGCCCTATGGCATGTAGAGATGTGCTCAGGCCCTTCGAGGCTAGTCCTGAAGAGTCTGGGGTTTTTTTTCACTGTTAAAGAATAAAGAGTGTGGTGGCCAGAGCAATAGCCCAGCGGGAGGGCATTTGCCTTGCACACCGCCTGCCCGGGTTCGATCCCCGGCATCCCATATGGTCCCCTGAGCACTGCCAGGAGTAATTCCTGAGCAAAGAGGCAGGAGTAACCCCCGAGCATCGCCAGGTGTGACCCAGAAAGAAAAATAATAATAATAAAAAAATAAAAGTTTAAAAAAAAAGAATGAAGAGTGTGGTAGAGGGAGAGGAAAGGAACAGCATCTTATGTATTTACCTTACTGTTTAAGGCAATCGTCAGGTGCTTAGAAGATCGGGATTTTTTCATTTTACTTACTTCATCAGCCTTAACATCAGAAACAGGTAAGAACGGCTTTCTTGAAAAACTACTTTTCAGTGTGTTTCCTTCTGTTAATTCTCAGTCTGATGTTCCTTCTCGTTGTTATGATAGGCCTGGCAGATGAAGAGACGAGTCTGTGTGGTTTACACGTATTCCATCCGCCCCTGTCAACAGGTAAGGACCAGTGCTTGCAGTTATCCAGACCCCATCTTAATGGGTGCCTGCAGAGCACTTGACCTTGTGGGCGGTCTTACTCTAATGGCTCACGACCTGCCCCAGACACCCGTCGGGTGCTTAGAAGGTGCAGCGCCTCCGCACCTTTCCACCTCCTTCCACCATCGTCTCCGTTTTCCCAGCCATCCCTCAAGCCTGCTTATGTAGTCCACAGTGATGTATTTATATTGTTTGTAGCCATTACATGGTTAATTGAAAGTTAAAAAAAACAGTAAAAGAAAATTTGTAAAAATTGCTGTAACTCACCACGGGAATGTTAAGTCCTTGTCTGAGGGTTTACTGAGCTGTAGTTGCTAGCTCAGCCTTCTGTGTTGAGTTAGTCAAACTTTTCTTTAGGTTTCTGTGTTATGTTTGCATCCAATCTGGTGTGCTCCTGCTGAGGTGTTAGTATTGCAGCAACTTTGGAGCTACTGCTGCAGAAAATTCATTTAGCTGAGAAGTGGACTTACATGGTGATAGGACCTGAGTGTGGCCAGGGCTTCTGGAAGTAGGGAGAGGGGTGGGGGGGCAATCCTGACACCCAGAAAATCCAGAAGTTCAGCCAAAAAGAACCCTGGCTGAACTCTTTCTCCTCCTCCTCCTCCTCTCTCCTCCCCCAAAACCTGGCAATGCTCAGGGGTTGACTCTGGGGGAATTATTCCTGGCAGTGCTCAGGGGACCATTTGGTATGCCGGGATCAAACCTAGGTCAGCCATGTGCAAGACAAATGCCCTACCTGCTGTACTGTTGCTCGGGCCTCGGTTTCTTCTTTAAGTAGAAGTAGAAGTAACCCCTGAGCTTTGCTGGGTGTGACCCAAGTCAAAAAAAAAATTCTTTTTAATCTCTTGATGGCCCTGTTTATGCCTTTTGCAGGCTTATCTTTATTTATTTAAATGAAGTGAAAATAGTTTTTTTTTTTTTTTTTTTTTTTTGCTTTTTTGGGTCACACACCCAGCAATGCTCAGGAGTTTCTCCTGACTCTGCACTCAGGAATTACTCCTGGTGGTGCTTGGGGACCATATGGGATGCCGGGATCGAACCTGGGCTGGCACGGGCCAGCCGCGATGCAAGGCACACGCCCTACCCGCTGGGCTATCGCCTCCGGCCCAAAAACAGTTTTATTGGGAAACTAAGGAATGTAAGGAGAGAGGGAAGGTAAGTTATGCTCAGGAGAGAGCACCAGCTTCTTCAAAGTGGAGAGAGCCTGTTTTGTTCAGTTTTGTATCTTCACACCCAAATGTGTCTTATTTCCACCTGAATGTCTCAGCTGTCCCTCCAATTCAGGTGATCCTAAACTGGGGCTGGAGTAATAGTACAGCAGGGGGGTGTTTGCCTTGTACACAGCCGGACCCAGGTTTGATCCCCAGCATACCATATGGCCCCCTGAGCACTGCCAGGAGTAACCCCTCAACATCTCTAGGTATGACCCTAGAGATGTGCTGTGAGTCAGCAGTTTCTGGAAGGCTTTCTTTTCGTCTGCAAGCAGTGCAGGTCTTCACAAGGGCCTTCATGGTGACCTCCTAGGACTGGGGATTGGTACTTGGGGTGCAACATGCTTACGTGTGCAGCATGTCTGTAGATGTGCAGAGAGCCTAGGGATTCTCATTCCAGAAAGCTATTAAGAGGAAAGTTTGAAGTGCTTTTAAGGGAGAAGCTCATGTTCTTGAGAGAGAGAGAGAGAGAGAGAGAGAGAGAGAGAGAGAGAGAGAGAGAGAGAGAGAGAGAAGGGAAGAGAGAGGAGAGAAGAGAGAGAAGGCAAAGTGCCTGTCATAGAGGCAGGCTGGGGGAGGGAATCAGGGGACATTGGTGGTAGGAAATGGGCACTGGTAGAGGGGTGGGTGCTGGAATACTGTATGACTGAAACCCAAACATGAACATCTTGGTAATTGTATATCTCACAGTGGTATAATAAAACAATTAAAAAAAAAAAACCTAGGAAAGTGTTTACTGCAAAGTAACTGACTAAATAGTACCTAAAACCTTTTGATGCATTTGTTTCGTACTTTTTTAAAAATTGTGAGTGCATAGGTGGGAATTTTTATTTTTAATTTTTAAAGAATTGTATTTATTTATTTATTTTTTTGGTGGAGGTCACACCTGAAGATGTTCAGGAGTTACTCCTGGCTCTTCGCTCAGGAATTACCCCTGGTGTTGCTTAGGGACCATGTGGGATGCCGGGATTGAACCCACATCGGCCACGTGCAAGTCAAACGCCCGACCCACTGTGCTATGGCTCCAGCCCCTATTTTTAAAAAAAATTAAAAACCTTATTAAAATACCGTGATTTACAAAGTTGTTTTTTCCCCCTTTCTGCTGGCATCGATTGGCTGTCTCCTTTCTGCAGGGCCTTAACACATGGTGGCAGTCATCTTGGCCTACATGTGGCTGGGGCCCAGCTGGGAACCCTAAGTTTGGGGTTTTTCCTATTGCTGCTTTGTATGCCTGAACCTGTGTTGAGTAAAGCATTTTGAAACTGCGCCCGGATTCTTGCGTCTTTCTCTGTCCTTTGGCCTCCGATCCCCTGAGACAGAAGGGGATCCCTGACCCTGCTTCTGGATTTTTTTGGGGGGGGGTGCCTCAGTGTTTCCCCACATCTGGAGGTTCCACCGACATACTGATGAACTTTTCCTGAAGCTGGAAGCAGAATTTAAACCAGCTCCACCCAGCAGAAGAGCTGATCACAAGCTTGGATCGTCAGAGTCTTTTTCATGCCCAGCCCAGGTATGCCTGATCCAAAGACTCACATACACAGAGCAGAGCTGCTACCGGCTCTTCCTGTGCCCAGCTGATAATGAGGCACCCGGGAGAGAAGGCAGGTTCTAGCCATGGCCTGCCATCCCAGCAGAGCCTCGCAAGAAGCCAAAGGAACCCCCACACTGTGAGGGTCGCCATTTTCCACATCCGGACTCCCCCAGCTCGTCAGAGCTCCACCAAGCAGAAGAGCTGATCTTTCCCCATTGCGGTTCATCAATAAATGCACGAGATGAGAGGCGTCTACAAGAGTATCCCACCCGCACAGCAGAGCCTGGCAAGCTACCTTTGTTGTATTTGATATGCCAAATACTGGTAACAGTTATAGACCTCATTCCCATGACCTTATGGAATGGTTTGAGGCTCTTTATGTTCCTGGAGCGAGCAGATGCCCTTGGGCTACACTAGCACGCGACAGGACAACAGGACATATGGAGATGTTACTGGTGCCCACTAACATCGATGAACGGAAGACAAGTGATACAAGTGATACCAGTGATAAAAAGTTGTTCACAGTACAGTTGCTTTCAGGTACTCAGTATTCCAGCACCAGTCCCACCACCAGTGTGCCCTTACCGCCACCATAGGCCCTAGTTTCCCGCCACCCTCATGCCTGCTCTCTTAGCAGGCACTAATTAATTACATTATATTACTTATTATAATACGTGTCTTGTAATGGATGTTGTCAAAGTCATGACCTTTGTTACCGAGCTGCTATGTGTGAATTGGACCGTCTATGTTACTGCCTCCACTTAGTGAACTTAGTGAGCTTTTCTGTTTTTTAAACAGTTACAAATCATCAATATATTTTTTTTTTTTTTTGCTTTTTTGGGTCGCACCCGGCAATGCTCAGGGGTTTCTCCTGGCTCTGCACTCAGGAATTACTCCCTGGCGGTGCTCGGGGACCATATGGGATGCCGGGATCGAACCTGGGCCGGCACAGGCCGGCCGCGTGCAAGGCAAACGCCCTACCCGCTGGGCTATCGCTCCGGCCCCAAATCATCAATATTTAACCCGAATCCCACCGCCATTGCAACTTCCCATGGGAATTACTATTTTTTTTTTTTTGCTTTTTTTTGGGGTCACACCCGGCAATGCTCAGGGGTTACTCCTGGCTCTGCACTCAGGAATCACTCCTGGCAGTGCTCGGGGACCATATGGGATGCCGAGGATCGAACCCGGGCCGGCATGGGCGGCCGGCGTGCAAGGCAAACGCCCTACCCGCTGGGCTATCGCTCCGGCCCCGGGAATTACTATTTTTTAAGAAAAATTAAAGCTCACACTTCAGTAAGTACTGGAGGCCTCTTATCTGTGGGTTTTGTTACTATTGATTATTCTGCTTTGCAGGGCGTTTTTGGCAGCAACTGACCAGTTCTCTTTTTCCCTCCATCCTGCTTCACTATAGGTTATTAGTTGCTAAATATTCAATAGCTTACTCAAAACCTGAGCCAGGGAGCAGAGAAAATAAACAGGAATCTGATTAATTACTTAATTTTTTAAATGTTTTTATTACTAAATAAAGTGATGAAATCAGCACCAGTAGTTACCATGAGGGTTTGGGATTACTTTGAGGTTTTACTTCTTTCAGCAAAAGAAAGATTAATTAGTTCAATTTTTTTTTCCTTTCTTTGTTTTTCACATTCTGCCTTCTCTTTTTCCCTTTTTTCTCTGCCCCCCACCCCCCCAGTTTTCTTTTTTTGTCTACACCCGGCTGTGCCCTGGTCTTTTCCTAGCTCAGTCAGTGCTCTGAGATCACTTCAGCTGATGCTCATGGGACCATTTGGGATACAGGGGATCAAACCCTGGTCAGCTATGTGTGAGGCAAATGCCAGACTCTCTGTACTATCTTTCCAGACCTCTTGAAGACACATTTTCAAAGCAGAAATGAGGGGCCAGAGAGATAGTACAGTGCACTGGTAGGGCACTGGTCTTGTGCGTGACAGACGTGGATTTGGTCCCTGGAGCTCCATACAGTTTTCCCAAAGCCCGCCAAGAGTAAGTCCTGAACTGTTTCCAGCTGTGGCCCCAAAAAGAAAATATACATATAAAAAAACAAATAAGTGGGGCTGGAGCGATAGCCCAGCGGGTAGGGCGTTGTTCCTTGCACGCCCGGCCTGTGCCGGCCTGGGTTCGATCCCGGCATCCCATATGGTCCCCAGCACCGCCAGGAGTAATTCCTGAGTGCAGAGCCAGGAGTAACCCCTGAGCATTGCCGGGTGTGGCCCAAAAAAAGCAAAAAAAAAAAAAAAAAAAACCAAAAAAAAAAAGAAAAAAAAAAAAAAAAAACTGCTGGCACTGCAAGCTTGTGCTATTGCCTTTGTTCTAACAGGTAATTCTTTAGCTTTCTGTGCTGGTGCATGATTTCAGATCCATGACGAGATGGATTGTATTTAAGTGTGTATGTTAAGTCCTGTAGTAGTTGCTGTTCAGCACTGGTGCACTGTCCCATTTAATCATCCCAGAATTCCAGCCATAAGACAATATTTTCGCATGTTTTTCTAAAATAAGCTTCGTTTTTCATACGAATTTGCCTTAGGGATGAAAGACTTGGAGACTGAAGAAAACATCTCATCGAAGGTGACATCCGTTTTACCTGCCCTTCACTGTGCCCTGCTAGAAGCAAAGAAATCCTTGCCTGAAGGAGTCTGTCCAAACGCCATCGTAAAAGCATAATCTCCAGGACTTCTGCAAGGCAGGGAAAAGTGCTCAGGACGGACTGAAAGAGACGGCTTTCTTTGGCCAGGCGCCCAGTACTCCTGCCGCTGAGAAGTGTCCTTTCCAGTCTGTGAGTCAGTTGAGGTCTTACCTTTCAGACCCTAGCAGTTACATTTTGGAAGTATCTGCTGCTCTGGATTTACTAGCAGGACGTCCTCAATCCCCCTGTATCTCAGATGGAATTTGTGATGCTGAATTTTCTTTAGTCATGACTCCAGATCCTGAATTTCTTGAATCGAAGGTAGGAGTCAGGAAAAAACCAGAAAAAAAATTCTGAAGAGACATTAAAAGCAAAACAGGAAACGGGGTTTTTCATCAAGTCTGAATTTGAGAATTCAGCCAAAGAGAAAAGTTAGCATACCCTTCGTGATATATAGTAAAAGGAGAGCTCGGGCCATCCTCTCCCCAGTAAAGCTCCCTGCGGCAGCAAACAGGACTTCCGACTCGCCAACCACTCTGAAGCTAGTCAAAGGGCCTTTTCCTCACAAAAGAAAAAGAGGTAAGCAGGTGCTTGTGTGCACGAGCTGAGTGGTTGCTCTGTGTCAGTGTGGACTTGAGCTTATAGCCTCCGATAGTGGTTCCTTAAGCTTCCTTTTCACCGCCCCTGTAGCCTGTCTGTTGCTAGTTCTAGAAACATTGACATGGATAGGAAATAGGAACACTCACATGACTAAAACCACGCACCCAAAGCTTTCACTTGTAAGAATGCTGGAACCCAGTTATTTGTTGTTTCAGTATGATTTGGTTTCTGAGCATCTTTGGGCGGTAAGAGTGGAAGTCCTGATTATAGCCATGTGTGGCCCCAAAACAGAGAAACAAACAGTGGCAGATGGAGGGCTTCTAAACTGCTGAAATCAGGGTAGGCCAAACGGATGACTCAGTGGTAGTACACACACACCTACTCTGCCCTGCCAGGAGTGAGCTCTGCTAGAAAGCCAAGAGTAAGCCCTTAGCACCACCAGCTGTGACCCCCAGACTAGAAAAAAAGTCCCTGAAGTCAATATTTGTGTAGATTTTATATCGCCTTTGAAACAAATTCCAAATTTTTTTCTTTCAATTTTTGGGTTTTGGGCCACAACCAGCAATGCTCAGGGGTAACTCTTGGCTCTGCACTCAGGAATTACTTCTGACAGTGCTTGAGGGATCATATGGAATGCCAGGGATCGAATCCAGGTTCGCTGTGTGCAAGACTAATGCCCTCCCCACTGTGCTATTGCTCTGGTCCCCAAAAGACAATGTTTTGTAAGGAATTAGGGACTCTGATATTTATCAGTATCATTTTCCTTTCCTTTCTTTTGTTTTCTGAGTAATCTAAAAGTAAAATATAAAATCTGGGGCATTACACAGTTTTTTGAAAACAGGTGAGTTCCACATAAATATAATGAAATGGACTAGTGAAGAATCAGCTTACTTTTCTAAGTCAGGCAAAAAGAAAAGCATCAGAGTAAGAACTTTATAAAAACAAAGCAGGACAAGTCTACATTTCAGTCCCCTGCAGTGGGATAACTAGTTACATTTTCAAAAACACTGAACTACTCTCATTTTTAAAAATAAGAATAGTTTTTAGAAGTTTATTTTTAAAAATGAGAATAGTTTTTAGAGTAGTTTTTTAAAGTGAGAGTAGTTTTTAGAACTTTTTAGAGGATTTAGAAGCTTCTAAATCGCCTGGCACTATATATGGGGGATTGCCAGGGGTGCATCCTGGCAATGCTCACATGAGCTCACATGAGCACTGCCAGGATGCACTCCTTAATGCAGAGCCCCAACCCACTACCCACAAATCAGATGCCTTTAAAAATCAAATACAGGGACCGGAGCGATAGCCCAGAGGGTAGGGCGTTTGCCTTGCACGCAGCCGGCCTGTGCCGACCTGGGTTTGATCCCCTGCATCCCATATGGTCCCCCGAGCACTGGCAGGAGTAATTCCTGATTGCAGAGCCAGGAGTAACCCCCTGAGCATCGCCGGGTGTGACCCAAAAAAGATAGTTCAGGGGTTAAGGCACTTGCCTTGCACAGTGGGTAGTGCATTTGCCTTACACACAGCTAACCTGGGTGTGATCCCGGCCCCCTTTTTGGTCCCCCCAAGCACCGCCAGTAGTCATTCCTGAATGTAGAGCCAGAAGTAACCCCTGAGCATTGCCGGGTATGGCCCAAAAAGCAAAAAACAAAACAAAACATTGTCTTTACTCCATAGGTGCTGAAGTGCTGACTGCACGTTTTGTACAAACAGCAAGGCCAGAGAGGGAAGACCAAGATGCCCCCATTTCTAAAGATGTTCCAGTGGCGGCAAATACTAAAAGAGCAAGGAAGCAAGATAAATCATTAGTCACAGCGTTTCCAAGGATGAGACCTCCTGTGCAGGAATCTCCACAGAGGCAGAGGATAAATACAATAAAAGACAACCGGGAATCCCAGAACCAGAAAGCCAACACCACCTGGTAAGTAATACTTTTGCCTGTAGCACTCAATACCATCATTAATAAAGTTGCAGGAAAGTAAACAAAAGAAAATGGATAATGTTTGAATCAACAAATAATTCTTGGTATTTAGTTTTCCTGTTGTCAGTGGAGTAGCACCTTTGTTGTGCATTTATAAAGACTGAACATACTTAATTTTTATTTTATTTTATTGTGGGATCATACCCGGTGATGCTCAGGGGTTACTCCTGACTCTGCACTCAGAAATTACTCCTGGCAGTGCTTGGGGACCATATGGGATGCCAGGGATCGAACCTGGGTCAGCTGTGTGCAAAGCAAATGCCCTACCCGCTGTGCTATTGCTCCAACCCATGAACATACTTAATTTTTAAAAAGAGCTAAAGTGACCTTTTGTTAATGACTAAATGTAGAAATAAGTAGTATCTGGCAGTGTTTTTCTGAACAGTAATCAGTTGTAAAAAGTAAAAGATTATAAATAGATTTGTCTAAAAAGAATCATAAACAGTTGAAAATCCAGGGTCTGGAGAGGTGGTACAGCAGGTGGAGGCTTTCTTGCACACAGCCGACCCAGGTTCAGTTCCTGCCTTCCATATGCTTCCCCCAGCACCACCAAGAATGACCCCTGAGCATCACCATGTATGGCCCAAAAAACCCTGTCAAACAATCCTGCATTTGTTTGGGGATCAAACCAGGGTCAGCTATGTGCAAATCAAATATCTTAACCATGTGCTTAATTTTAGGGCATAAAAAAAATTTTTTTTTGTCCCTAGTAGAGAGGGGAGGGGGCACACTGGCAATGCTCAGGGGTTATTCTTGGCCCTGCACTCAGAAATCAATCCTGGTGGTGTTTGGAGTGCCAGGGATATGGGATGCTGAGGGTCCAACTGGGGGTGGGGAGGTGGATGGGGGGGGGAGTTGTGTGCAAGGCAAACACTTTCTCGACTGCACTGTCCTGGCCCCAAAAGCATTACGTTATAGAAAGCAGATCACTGCTCTAATTTTGCGTGAATGAATAAAAGCAAGCCACTGACTTCTCTAGTCTTGCATTTCCCGATCAGCTGACCCTTCTTCCCTGACAGTCCCAGCACTGCAGACTGTTTGGGACAAAGAGCCCTCTCATGCCAGCTTCTCACTCCTTCCTCTTCCTCTGCGCAGTGCTGTTCTGCCAGCCCACAAACACTGTGCATTTTATTTTATCTGCAGTACTAAATCCTCTTGTGTTGTCTTGAACAGTTAGACTTCATTTCCTTTGCCTTTTGTTTCTTTTTTTTTTTTTTGCTTGTTTTGGGCCATACTTGGTAATGCTCAGGGTTTGCTCCTGGCTCTGCACTGAGGAATTATCTTTGGTAGTGCTTGGGGGACCTTTTGGGATGCCGCGGTTCAAACCTGCCTTGGCCACAGGTAAGGCAAGTGCCCTACCCAGTGTGCTATCGCTCTGCTCCTATTTCTGTTGATTTTCTGTCTAAACTTCCTGATTCTTCTTTCTCATCGTTGGATTTTTTTTTTTCCTTTCACGTGTGTTCGTTTACCTACATTCAACACATAATCGTACCCAGAGTGATCATTTCCAACTATAACTGCTCTATCCCAACTGCCCTCTCACACAGCTTCCACCATGGATCAATCCTCCTGGCCCTGGTTGCTACTTTCCTTGGGTATTTGGCTCATATTATGTGTTTTATATCCCCCAAATTAGTGCAATCATTAAATATCTGTTCCTCTCCTTCTGAGTCATTTCCCTCAGCATACTTTCCATGTCCATCATCATTGGATTTCTTAAAATCTCATATTCATTGTTGCCTGATGGAATTACAGTGCATTCATTACTCTCTTCTAAGTTCTTAATGTTATGCCTGACTTGGGAGGATGCTCTCCCAGCCAGTGTTTGGGCTTTTGGGGTCCCCTCCAGGTGATGCTTGTCCAACTGAGTCAGGTAGTTACTCAGGGTTGCTCTCAGCCTCCTGAAGCTAGTTCCCAGCCCCTTCGTGAAGACTTAAGAGATCATCATTCTAAAGCCTTTTAGTGTTGGGGGCGTAGGCACCCATACCAGATGTTCACGCCGCTTCTCTTTGCAGCTTCTCCTGTGTTCTGTATGCTCTCATTTCCTGACACATCCCTTCCCTGCTAAGTGTGTCGTCCTTTTCTTTCTCATGCACATGCTCTTTTCTTGCTTGCCCAGATTCTGCTCAGCAAAATCCTGCCTTTACACTACAGCCTTCCTGATTCTCTTGTCTTTCCTAATGTCTCTTTTCTTTCATTCTCTTTCAAGTTTCTAAGAGCATTGAAATTAATCCATATATTTTCATCATTTGCTTCATCTTGGCCCTTTTTTCCAAGTAGTTTATAAATAGGAGTGTATATCTACACATAATGCTCTGTATTCTTAGCTGTCTCTTGTTCTTTTCACTGAATTGTGCTCATATATTTGTACACTGATTAGTAGGGGGAAATATGTAGTTGGATACTATCATAAAAGTAAATTCAGTTCCTCGTATGGAAGTTTTCAAGGGCCGTAGTGATAGCACAGCAGGTAGGGCGCTTTGCACGCAGCCTATCCTGGTTTAGTCCCTGGCATCCCATATGGTCCCCAGGCACCACCAGGAGTAATTCCTGAGTGCAGAACCAGGAGTAACCCCTGAGCATCACTGGGTGTGACCCTAAAAGAAAAAAAAAAAGTAGTATGACTTGTATTACCAAATAACTGTGTGTAGTATTTCTTCTTCTTAAATATCAAAGTGGGGGCGGAGTGATAGTACAGTGAGTGGGTAGGTGTTTGCCTTGCATGCAGCCAACTCAGGTTTGATCCCCGAATCCCATATGGTTCCCCCTAGCACCGCTGACCCAAAAAAATAAATAAATAAAATACCAAAGTGACAGAAGAATTTATTTTATTACTATATCTGATGACTTCTGTCCTTTGGAAAATGAGATTTTCAGTGTAACCTTCCTTCTTTTTGGGGTGAAGATCTCATGGTGTTGAAGATGCCAGGGGATGCTCCTAGCAACACTTGGCCAGCCAGACTGGGTACTTCAGTGTGAGGGCCATAGACTGTGGGACTGCTGGACCTGGTTGGCTGGGGTTCAAGCCGAGGTTCAGGTACAGGCTACAGCATTGGCGTCTGTTCCTTTAATATTTTCTGCTCTTTCCTTGTATTTCTTTTTTGGGTGGGGAGACCCACAGCAGTGATCAGGGGCCCTTCCTGAAAGTGCTCAGAGCAGATTTAGTGCCACGATTTCCACGGGGGTCAGTCCCCACAAGGTCAGCCCCATAACCCTCTCCATAATCTCTCCAAGCCCTTACCTGATTTTCTTAAATAGAATTGAAATTAATCAAGAACCTCTAATAATTTAGTGACTAAATTTTTCTTGACTTTATTTAATATAAAGTGTTTATTTTTGACCTTCCTCATAACTGATACTCTGTTGACATAATGTGGAAGCTAGGGCTGGAGAGAAAACACAAGGTTAAGGCTGTGTGGATGCAAGCATGCAGTTGAGCTACTGAGGTCCCTCAGGCACTACTAGGAACTAGTCCTGAGCACCCACAGCGGATGTGGGGGCAGCGACAAGGAACAAAGCGGAATTGCTTCAGTATCGCGCCCCGAAATGACTACCCGAAATAATGATTCTTTGCTTTTACCTCACTTTCTTAGCTCACCTCCTTGGGGGTTGCTGTTTTTTTAATTATCAGTATTTTGTGATTTGGATTTTTTTTTAGGCCATACCTAATGGCACGGTAGTGGTACTCAGGGACCATACTGTACCTGGTTTGAACCTAGATCCCCACATGCAAAGCATGTGCTCTTGTCCATTTGGCTCTCTCTGGTGGGCTTGCTAATTTAAATCGGAGTTGTGCAGTGATCGATTAGTTCATTCACCCTCCCTACTGTACGCATCTCCTTCTCATTTTATTGGATGACCTTGGAGAATGTTCTTTTTATGTGAGTTAATTATTGACCTCTGCAGGCAAGCAACTAACTCATTTCAGCCCTGCTGCTATTCTTCACAAAAGTAATGTATCAACTGCTGTCTCCACTACCTGCTCCCAGAAATCAGTGCTGTCTCATTGTGAACTGGTCTCTTCTAGGGACTACACTGAAGAATGCCCTGCTTGGGGCTGGAGCAATAGCCCAGCGGGTAGGGCGTTTGCCTTGCTGCGGCCGGCCTGTACCGGCCTGGGTTCGATCCCGGCATCCCATATGGTCCCCTGAGCATCGCCAGGAGTGGTTCCTGAGTGCAGAGCCAGGAGTAACCCCTGAGCATCGCCTGGTGTGACCCAAAAAGCAAAAAAAAGAAAGAATGCCCTGCTTTGGGGGGGGAGGGGGTCTGTGTGTGTGTTGCACATGAATTCCAGACACAAAGGTCTCTGTTGGATCCCAGTATTACACAGCTTTCCAGGTTCCTTGGAGCCCGGAGGTCCTGAGCACCCATGCTGTCCCTGATGGGCGAAGCAGCTCCAAGCATGGAGCCATTTCATTCTACCCAGTTGGCAGAGTACAAAGTGGCCCCTGGGCCCTGTGGAGAAATAGTTGGAGAAATACAGTACAGCAGGTGGGTGTTGCCTTACAGGTGGCCAACCAGGGTTTGATCCCTAACACCCCTTATGGGCCCTCAAACCTCTCGAGTGTTATCCCTGAGCACAGGGCCAGGAGTAAGTCAGGTGTGGCACAAGCAGGTGTGGTCCCCAAAAATAAGAAATGCTGTTCTGCTAGTGCTAAAAGTCCACCGCTGAGAACGTCAATTTTCTGAATCAAAGCAGAGGCATGTATTTGGTTATTTATAGGAAGAATCATCTATTGATACGGAGATTGTTACTTTGCAGATAAATATTTTCCATGTAGAAAGAAAATCTTTTTAAAAAAAATTGTTTTTGTTTTGTTTCTGCTTTTTTGGGTCACACTGGTGATGCTCAAGGGTTACTCCCGGCTCTGCACTCAGGAATTACTCCTGGCGATGCTGGGGTGACCCTTAGGGGATTTTGGTGATCGAACCGAGGCAGGTCAGTGGCTTGCAAGGCAAATACCCTTCTTGCTGTTCTATTGCTCCGGCCCCTGTTTGTTTGTTTTTGATTCACACTTGGTGGGCTTATTCCTTACTCTGCACTTAGAGATCACTCCTGGTGGGATTTGGGCACCAATGGGATGTCAGGGATTGAACCTGAGTGAGCTGCATGCAAGACAAGTTCTCTAATTAATCAAGTGCCTCTCCACCTCCTAATACACATATTCTTACTCTTTGTTTCTCTGGTAAATATGATACAGAAATCTGGGCCTGGAGCAGCCTCACTGTGAGAGTAAAATTTCTGTAGCGAAGTGAAGCATATAAGGATTTTACAAGTGTTTTTATTTTCCTCAAGTCACAGAGACATAGCAAAGAATGGGTTCTATGAAAAAAAATGCTGTTTTGTCTTTCTTTTCTTTTATACTGAAGTCAATGAAGAAATTAAAGAAATTACGTCACAGCTTCAATCAGAAAGTTCGTCAGATGTTCAAGCAGATGTTACTAACACAAATTCAGGTGAACCAGAAAATGTCACAGTGGCCCCCACAGAGCTCCCTGAAAACTCCATTGTCAGCTGTGACTCCCAGGCCCTAAATATGTTAGCTGACCTAGCGTTAAGCTCTGCTCCCTCTGCCTCCCCATCCTCCAACCCCAGGAACATTCCCTGCTCCCCGAGTTACCCCAGAATGGTACTTTGAGTTCTGAAGAGCATTCTTTGCGAGGTACATCTGATCACGAATATCATAGAGGAGCCATAAGTCCAAAAGGTGACCTGTCAGCTAAACTCCCCACTGGTGAGAAGAGCCTTTCCGAGTCACAGTCCACTGGGAGCCCAAAGGAGCCAGGACTTTCAGGCAGCCAGGGCCCTGCTGCAGCCCTGTTGGCACTTCCTGAGGAAGGCTCAGAGACCTCGCCAAGTCAGAACTCTGTTGTTGCTGTGGAACATTCTTACGCCCTCCTTGCAGAGTATTCGAAGAATCAGTCACAACAGAGAGGGCTGTCTAGCCCTGGCTTCGCCAAGAATGGCACAAAAGGCCCTGAAGCAGGAACTCCAGTGGGAAAAGTAATGCCATTTCGGCATCAGCAGGTGACCTCTCCTCTCCATAAGCTTCCTGAGAGCCCTCTACTGAAGCACCAAACTAGATTGCTGTCTTCCCCCTGAGAGATTTTTGCTACTCTCATACTGTGTTTAACTGTGAAGGGTCCTTTAAGGTCACTTTCCAGTGTGAAGCAGAGTATATGTTCAGCTTGGATAGCAAGTATACCAACAACCCACTGGAGAAAACAGTGCTGCGGGAGCGCCCGGGTAACGGTTGGCCACTGGCTGCAGTGGGTGTTACACTGTTGTAGAGATCAGAGGAATGAGGGGGTATTTGTGCCAGCTCTGGGAAGGAGGAAGCTTGGTGTGATGTACTGTTAAGTCATCACGTTTATTGATGACGGGAGGCATGGGTGCCGCTCTGCTGCTGCTGGTGATCACCTGGGGAAAGTCTGCAGAATAATTTAATCTTTGTAAATTGCTTTTTCAAACTTGAAGTGGTCCTTTGAAGTCTTTGTGGTTTTTTAATTAGAATATTAAAATTAGAACTTAAGGCAGAATAGTGGCTTACAGATATAATGCTTGAAAGAAATACATCTAGCTACAGTTGGTCAGATTGCTCTGAGTGAACAGTTCCACGTGTACAGTAACTCTTTGTAAGGAGGGGTTGGGTTGAGGTAGTCGCCATGGTATAGGCCAGGTGTTAAGAGTCCAACCTACCCGCTTCCTGTGACTTCTGTGACCTGGAAGTGCTTGTGCTCGGGACAGTGTTGCTTGGGCTTCAGAGGTGGACCTCCCATTCACTCAGTCTCTCTGGATGGGGCCTGTGCGCCCACGTTTCCAACCTCTTCCAGGGAATGACTGCCTCTGAGCAGCACTTCAGTATGGGTGTCTTATCCCTCCGTTATGATTAGTGTCGCTAGAGGAGTGGCAGCCCCTTCTATTAACAAGCAGCATTAGCTCCAGTTATTGCCGTGGTTCAACCCCTGGAACGTTTCTCATATAAGTCACTGAATTGTATCCCACTTCTTTCCTTGGCTCTGGTCAAAAGTTCATGCTCATAGGGCTGGAGCGCTGTGAGTGCCTTACAGCAGGAAGAACACTTGCCTGGCACACAGCTAACCTTGGCTGGGTGTCCAGCACCCTATATGACCTGCTGAGCACAGAGCCAAGAGTAAGCCCTGAGCACCTCCAGTGTGCCGCTCCCCCAAAAAACCCAAAGTGTGTTCTCACATGGAAGAGCATATACTTAAATTTCTATGTACTTAGAGGGGCTTTTCCTTTACCTGAATCCCCATTCATTTTCGTGAACACAGGCCACTTCAGAGCACTGCTTCCCTGCACCTGGCAGGTAGTTACTATGAATCCTTAGTATCCTACCTTAGGGATTCTGGAGATTTTTCTAAAACTAGTTAAAAATTCTACTGAATTTTTCACAGAGACCTGAATCTACTGACTTTCCCAACTATTAGGAGACACAAAAGTAGAAATTTCCGGGGCGGAGCGATAGCCCAGCGGGTGGGGCGTTTGCCTTGCACGCGGCTGGCCCATGCCGGCCTGGGTTCGGTCCCCGGCATCCCATATGGTCCCCCGAGCACCGCCAGGAGTGATTCCTGAGTGCAGAGCCAGGAGAAACCCCTGAGCATTGCTGGGTGTGGCCCAAAAAGCAAAAAAAAAAAAAAAAAAAAAAGAAATTTCCAGTCTTAGGAAAAGCAGGGAGGTAGCAGTGTTGTGGAAACCTGTTATTTAAATAATTGGCAGATTGAGTCCAGGGAGCGTGAAGTTGAGAGAACAAGTTGAATCACGTCCAGAGCTCTGTGGTGGCCCCTGAGGACTTCTGTGTCCCAGTAATGAAGAGATGAAGCACTGTGTTGTTTTTGTCTTTATTTTATTCATTCTTGTATATTTGTGTAATATATAAAAATGGAAACAGAAGCAAAGGTTAATAATAAAAGTACTTGCTTTGGCCAAGAGAGTCTGCTAAAATAACTGCCTCCATGCTTTGTGTCTGTGCCTTGAAATTGCAGGCCCTGGAACACCGACATAGCAGACAACGTGGAGGAAGTGAAACTTCTTCTGCATATGTGGGTGGCTCTGTTTTACAGCAGCCAGAACAAAGTCTTGCGCTCATCGCGAAGAGTGGTTGAGCACAGCAACCCGGCAAAGTATGTGTCTATCAGTAGCTCAGTGGACGCTTACGGACTCAGTGAAAGTGAGGATCCCCCTAGTGTGGACATACTCTTGGAGCATAGTGTCACCCCCAGGGCTCAGACGGCCGCAGTGTTTCCCCGACACTAACATGGTGCTTCCTCTCCTTAAACCACCATCAGCCAGAGGCTTGGGACTCTGGGTCCAGAATGATCAGGAAGAAGCGTTGTCAAGAGAGGCCTATTTGGATACGCCACAGGGTTTCATCAGTTCTCGTAATGGCAAGGTAAGTGAGCATGAATCCTGTGCAGATACACCATAGTTGAGCAACAGTCATGTTCGGGTGTGAAATCATTACAGACCAGGCATTGGCTTGGGGCAAGGGATTCTCAGAGCTATGGATTATATCAGAAATATGACACTTCATTTCCCTAAGTTGCAGTTTTCTACAACCACAGAGTTTAAGGCTCTCGGCCGAAGAAACTGAAGTCGAGAAAAATCACAGCGGTCATTTGATCTGTGAGCACCCATAATGGTGTCACTTAACAAATAGGTGTCATCTGGAACAAGTTTTTTTTCTTGTCTTTAAAAGAGGTGACTAGTCCCTGCCTTTTTGATTGGGGATGTGATGTAATATTCTTGAAAGTGTTTGAGTAGAGTATGAATCAGTGTCTCCTTCTGTGAGAAGAGCCAGTGCACAGAACTGCATTTGCTTTCATTGTTCATCCAGGCCAGATAATCCTGTTTCAATGGAACAATCAAAAAATCACTTAAGGGCTAGAGAGAACGTAATAGATTGGCAAAAGACCTGCCTTTTGCAGCTTTTGACCAAGATGTATTATTTTCACTTAAATCCCATCTTACTACTAACCTGTACTGTAGGTTTCTTGATGCTCTGCAAATAAACATATAATGAGAAAGAAATTGTCTCCCGTTAATAAACGCAGAGCATAGCTCTTTGAAAAGGTAAGGGGCCTTTCCTCAGAGGAGAGAGAGACCTCAGGAAAACTACTCATCTGTGTGTTCTGAGTCTGAGGGACTGTACATGTGTACTGCTTTCTCCCAGATGTTTAAAAGCTACTCGGAGGTAGCCAAATGGTGAGGTGCATTGATTTTCCCTTGGTTTTGCGTCTCTGCTTCCCTGAGTTCATCCCTCACAGCAGGACCATGCCATGGTGGTCATTCCCAGTGTGCAGGATTTCCCAGTATGCTCCAGCTGGCTTTGGGCTCTCTCCCGGCCCTGAATTTCCTTTCTAGGGACCAGCAGGGAGGGCACTTGCTTGCATGCAGCCAATCTAATTTGATCCCTGGCATCCCATATGGTTCCCGAGCACTGCCAGGAGTAATTCCCTAGTGCAGAGCCAGGCGTATCCCCTAAGAATCACCGGGTATAACCCAAAAAGCCACACGCCCCCTCCCCCAAAAAAAAAAAAAAAAAACCCTTTCTAAACAAACAATCCCTAAAGGGGCCAGAGCAGAAGTACACTGGGTAAGGCACTTTAGCACACCGCAGACCTAGATTCAATCCCCAGCACCCCTTATGGTCCCCTGAGCTCACCAGGAATGAGCCCTGAGCATAGAGCCAGGGTAAGCCCAGAGTACCGCTGGGTCTGGCACCAAAAAACAACCTTTTTAGGGCTGACCAACTGAATACACGTTCACATGCATGACGCTCAGGTTTGAACTTGCTGCTATCACATGGTCTCCTAAGCACTGTCAGGGAGGGGTCACCTCCAAGCACAGACCAGAGTAGGCCCTGAGCACTACTGTGTGGAGTTCCCCCCCCCAAAATAAAAATTATTTTTTAATCTTACTGAAAAGCTTCTGTAGTGCTGCCATTCTGAATTATGTTGGTTTACTTTAGGCTTCGTTTTCACGTCTCCTAAGTTCCTGTTGGTTTGAATCGTTTTCCTTTCCAGATAGCCACGTGAAGGGCTATTAAGGAGGGCAAGGCACAGGCCTTGATGTTCGACCCTTGTTTGATCCGTGACATCACATGGTCCGCTCCCTGCCAGTACTGCCAGAGTGACCTGCCTCACCCCAGGCTCCACAGCCTGAGCCACTGTCCATCTGGCTCCTGAGTACTGCTTGGGAGATCTGCCCACACCAAAACCGTATTGACCAAACCCGTCGTTCACAGTTAGCCTTCGCAGCTTTACTGGGGTTCTCACCTGTGCATGCATTTAGAGAACTCTCACATCTGGGCATTCACCCAATTCCTGCATTGTGATATTTGTAGATCAAAAAAAAAAAAGTGAAATCTGTTCTTGTATGTAAGCTTTTAATACACTTTTTTTTAACCTTTGTCATAGACAATTGAAGCAAAAGAAAACCAAGAATCATCAGATAAACTAGAAACCTCTAATTTTATGCTGTCTAATATCGGAAGCTCCCAAACATCTATTCCATCTGTTCTTGGTGAAGATCAAACCTTTGAGCCACTTGACAGCACAAGAGCGATAACTTCCAATGATGATATCACACAGTCTGCCGTCTCTGAGACTCATGATGGGCTCAGCAATGAGTCTGTTAGCTGTGGCACATCAGAAAGCCAAGTTGGCCTTTTCCAGACAACAGTGCAGACAGGCAGTGATGCTGTCCAGGGCCTTCTCCAGAACAGCCCCCTCCAAAGATGGTCATTCTTCTTTGGGAAAGAAAGATGGCGGTACCGAGTATGTGGTAATTAATCTGGAGCCTGTTACTCTCGCTTTTGAAAAACATGCATATGTACCAGTACAGACAGAAATTAGAAATAGAACCAGTACCCCTACAACCTTTAATATGGAGCTGATTAAACAGGTGTCACCTGCTCTAAGTATCAAACATCCTGTATCATTCGGAAAGGCACAGACACACAGTATTCGTAGCATCAAGTCTCTGGCAGTGCCGGGACAATTAGACAGTAAGTTCTTTTGTGCCTCCCCAGTAAGTAGAGAGTCACTTGCTGAAGAAACATGTTCACTAAAGAAAGAGGTTCCTGTTTCAGGCGCTTCGTTGCCACCTGCTAATGCAGTGCTAATGGAGGCGTTATCATTAGCACAAACTTCTGAGTACTTGTTACCCAGAGAAGAAACAAACCTTTCTCAGGAACCAGCTCTGCATGTCCCAAGTGTCTTTAGCACATCTTCAGAAGAAATTATCCAGCCTTCACAGGTGAAAAAGCGTGCAGAGTCGCTCACTTGACCACGTTTCATCAGTAAGTAATGCTGCTGGCCGTTCGCTAGGAGAAAGGAATGGCAACTGTGGTCTTCCCAGTGAAAATGTGAGTTTTGAGTCATTTAAGTACTCAGCATTTACCAAACAAAGCACTCTGTTTCTGAGCAAAGAGGTCAGTTTAGAGTTATCAGAGGGCGATTCTGACATTGACCTAACTCTGACTATGTCACCACCTACCAGCCCCAGAGAAGTGCCATCTGGGGAAATAGAGTCAAATCAGCAGGTCCTGTTCACAAGTACACAAATCCAGCATACTGCTGAAGAAAATATTGAGCCTAAAGCGGCAGTTTTCAGAGAAAACAGAGAAGAGAATTCCACATCAGTGTGTCCTGGAGAGGCAGCCAAGCCACTAGAAAATACTGAGCAAGAAGGTGACTGTGTCCAGCCACTAACTGTTGTGCTTCATCAGGAAGATGGTACCCTTGACATTGTTGAGGAAGTTCATGTTCCCTCGGATTTCGCCTTTGATTCTTTCATTGAAGAAGTGTCACCAGCTTCTAGTCCTGACCCCCTTGCTCCCACTGCAGAAACACAAGCTGCTCAGGACAGTATAAAAGGTCTGTGTACGGATGGTAAGAGAAATGACAAATTCTCCCAGATTAAGTCAGGAGATTTGGCTATAAAAAAGAAATGCTTTTATTAGTCCTTCCCATCTAGTCGGCCAATGTAACATAACTCAGGTTCAGGAAACACAGCTCCCTACTGAAATGTCTCTGCTATTAAATAATCATCCAGATGGAAGCGAGAGACATTTGCCCCTCCCCAGTGACACTCCTAAGGAAACTGCCCCAGGTGAGCCAGAGGAAAGTGTCCCTAACTCAGAGCAGATTCCCTGTCAGGATTCTGACTCAGCTACCAATTATAGCAATGATCTCAGATCTTCTCTAGAAAAATCAGGAGATCCCTTGCGGCTAGTTCATGTGGAGAACAGAAATTCAGACTTAAAATGTCCTATTTTAAAGACCAGCCAGCGTCCATTTAGTCCCCAAACACATCTGGAAAGTAAGACTTCAGCTGACACTTTTATTTCTACAGCCGCTCCAAGTAATGGGATGAACGTGTCATTAGAACCACAGACGATTCTTAAGAATATGAAGCAGACATTCTTCAGTGGTGATTGGAAAACAAATGAAGGGAATTATGTACAAGTCAGGCCCTTTACAGTAGCCTCTGTGGATCAGGGTGATGACACCCAGGCACACATGCACTCAGTGAGCCTCCAGCTAGCTGCCCCCTCTGATGGTGCCACACTAGCCCGCTCTCTGCTGCCTGTGCGTGCTGAAACAGGGTTTCAGAGTCAGGAAGTACCAGTAGTCGGAATGGCCACTCTGCTGAAGAATGAGACTGAAGTTCACTTACAAGGTGCCACAGATTTAGGCAGCCTTGTCTCTCAGGCACACACCACAGATCCAAAGGGTGAACAGGAAACAGGGCACATGTCAGCATCTGAAGCAAAAGATCCACGAAATGGTGGGCTCGTCTCACATGCTGCTGCTTCCCCAGACACAGTGGTCTCTGGTGACACAGAGAGCAGCGAGCCTTCTACTTCCTCTGGTCCCAAGTCTTGCAACACTACTTGTGGTATCTCTGAAGAGCATACAGAAAGTAAGGACGCTGATGAGAGGTCCAGGACCCAGGGCCATGCCAGAGCCCTGAGTAGGGATATGGATGTCAGTGCGAACTGTGACATCCACCATGACCTATTTTCTGGGGACTGTAGTGAAGACTCTCCAGGTGCTGGTAGGAAACCTAAATTTTCCCTGCAGAAGCCCTGCACTTGGCGTAGTCACAGCCGAAAGAAAGATAAAGGCAGAGCTTTTCTGCATGCAGGCACAAGTGATTATGAAGACTGGGGCTACTCGAAGCAAATCCAAGACAGTCCTTCGAGAAAATGGGGCCCTGGATTGAAGAAAGATAAGTGTGGCCCAAGCTACATTCAGATCCGAGGCGTCCGTGGCATCCCCAGGACTTACACTAATTTCACCGTCACCAAGGAGCACCAGGACGTTTGGGGGACTCACTCACAGCATGATTTGCTCATCCCCCGGACAAATATGTGGCAGGCTACCAGCAACCTCACCCAGAGTACACTAGATCTGGAGTATCTGCGTTTTTCACATAAGCTGAAACAAATAGTAAAGAACAGAGTTTCTCCACATTCTGTTCCTGCCACCAGTGTCTTTCCGAAGGAGTCCTCTCGAAATGGAGCTTTCCCTTCGACAAAAATGCCCACAGGCCCAGTGCCCCGTCCCGTGTCCCAAAGAAGTCCCCTGAGAGTGACCATCGTGCACTCAGATCCCGGGCAGAGTGTGCGCACCAGAGGCCACCTGCCCACCAGTGGTTTGGATGCTTTTCCCTTTTTGGAAGGAGAGAAGTGGTCTCAGTAGGAAGCTTGCCAATCCGGAGAGAAAGACTGTTTCCTTCCACCTCAACAAACTGAAATATAACAGTACTTTGAAAGACCCCGAATGATATTTCACTCATTCTCAACGAGTATGCCGAATTCAACAAGGTGATGGTGAACAGCACCCGAGGCCTCTTCGCTGACAGCGAGCCCACTGTTGCTGCTGGGGGTGCCCTGCCCGAAGAGACGTGTTCCTCCTTCCCAAGACGGTGTGCCTCCTACGAAGACATGATCACAGACTTGTGTGCCAGCCTGCATATCCGACTGAAGAGTGTCATGAAAGAAGCTTGTAAGAGCACCTTTCTCTTCTACCTTGTGGAGACAGAAGACAAGTCATTCCTTCTACGAACAAAGGTACGCAGATTTTGTGTCTCCTTTCAGTTTTATCATAGTGGTATATTTAGTGATGTTCGCTTCAGAGCAAGATCATGATTGGGGTCTTAGTTTCACAGCTCCATGGTTTGTGACTAAAAAGATGTGCCATTGGTACTCGGAGATGTGGGTTGTATTCCAAAAGTGTGCAGTGAGTGATTTTCACAGAAAATTACCAGACACACTAATATCCAGACTTAAACACATTCCGACGCCAAAATACAGATCTGTGAAAATAGTGGCCCAGAAGATAGTTCAGGAGTCCGGTGCTCTGCAGGTATCAGGACCCAAATCCAAACCCAGCACACTTGCCCCTCAGCCGAGCAAGCACTCCCAGGTCTATCTCTGGCAGCCCAGAAGCACTGCTGTTGTGACCCCGCTATTCCCCGAGACTGAGCCACCAACCCAGCACACAGTTGCTGGAGTGGCCCCTGGCGCCCTGATCATTTCTTGGGAGGGTGGCCCCTTTCTCCCACAGACCCCCAAAGAATTATGTGTATACACATACAGCCTCACCTCCGCTTTACTCCCATTAATGTGACTAGTTGAGACTCATGGTAGCGGCTGAAGTATCAGTTTATTTTTACCCGGAGATTCAAGAACTGACCAGTGTTTGGCATCCTGAGGCCGCCAAGGTGTGGTGTGAAACATGTCAGCACAGTGCAGGAGGTGTAGGGTCTGAGCCCAGTCAGATCCTGTCCTACAGAAACTGGCTACCACTTGGTTTTCTCCAAAATCACTCTCCTTAGTGAGACTCAGAGCACTTCACAGGAATCACAGTATTATTTCCAAAACATTTTGACAATGGCATGTTAAGGGCCAACATCTCCCTATTTGTATATTTTCCTATTTCAAAAAATTCAGCCTTCTTTATGAAGATTATAGGATGTTTTTGTCTTTAAGTAAACTTGCACACCAGCTGTTAGTGACATTTGTTTCGTAGGTGAATGCTTAGCCAGTGATATGCTTGTTCGGGTTTAAATTCTGTGCTTTTTGGTATCTGTGTAAGCTGCTAGAGCATTTCTGTGCAAGTACCCTTTTGTTAAGGCTCTGTGACGCTTTTTCAGAACACTCTAAGAAAAGGAGGCCACAAAGAAATCGAGCCACAGCATTTCTGTAAAGCCTTCCGCAGAGAGAATGACACGCTGATCGTCATCATCAGAAACGAAGACATAGCATCACATTTGCATCAAGTATGTTTGCAAGTTTTATTACAAAATAAATATGTTCTAGGTGTTCTGTTGTTCTATAAGCCAGCACCGTTTCATTTATTTGTTTTTATCTAGAGAAGGACAAACCCATTACCATTGAATCTCTACCTCCAAGGTAATGGTATAAAGTAGGAGGTACAGGACTTCAGACTGTCCCAAGCTTTATATATAGGGAAAATTACCTTTTGTAAAAGAAAACTTTGATTTCTAGTTAACTAAGGAAGAACTATTAAAATAGGAAAGAATTGGGCCGGAGCGATAGCCCAGCCCGTGCCGGCCTGGGTTCGATCCCCGGCATCCCATATGGTCCCCCGAGCACCGCCAGGAGTCATTCCTGAGTGCAGAGCCAGGAGTAACCCCTGAGCATCGCCGGGTGTGACCCAAAAAGCAAAACAAATTAAAAAATAAAAAAAAAAAGGAAAGAATTGTCAGTTCTCCAATTTACATCTGAAATAAAAATCGACGCCTCTTGGATGTTTAACATTAGGATTTATGAAAAACTTTCCTCAGTTCTCATATGTATTTCACTATACTTTGATTAAAATAATTACCTGTCCTTAGAGGTCAAGCAACAGTAACTGAACCTTAGAGCAAAAACTATGACCGCACACTGTGGAGCTTAAGGCAGTGTTTTCCCTTGCCTGCCTCATTTACGGGTCCCCAAAACATAAGGCACACCGATGCTTCCCTTATTTGGTGTACCGCAGCCTTTGGATTTGGAGAAATAAGGTTGTAATGAATGAATTGAGGTAATGTCTTGGCCATTGTCAGTCATGAGCTTCTGAAACCCTGAGGTGTGGGTTGCTCTTCACTGGGAGATTTTTTTTCCTTTTGTTCCTCCAGATTCCTTCTTTACTGAAACTGAAGCATTTCCCCAATGTCCTCTTTGCTGGAGTTGACAGCCCTGAGGATGTGCTGGATTACACCTACCAAGAGCTGTTCCCAACAGGAGGCTTCATGGTATCAGATGACAGAATACTAGAAATGTTGACATTAGGTTGGTCTCTTACTGTCCTGCTTTGTTTTTTATTCTCTTTAAACTGTCAGATTAGTGGCCAGAGCAGGGTGTTTGCCTTGATGCAGCCAACACAGGTTCAATCTCCAGCATCCCTTTTGGTCCCCAAGCATAGCCAGGAGTAATTCCTGAGTGCAGAATGAGAAGTGATTCCTGAGCATCGCCAGGTCTGACCAAAAACTAAATAGATAAGCTGTCAATTAAATTCTAATCAAAAAGTAATCAGCAGCTGGGGATCTTTCTGAAATTCTTTCAAACTATATGTCTGAACACTGCATTTTCTCAGGGTACCAAATTTTGATGGGGAGGCGTAAGGGATTGGGGCGTAAGGGATTGATCAGGGGATTCTCAGGACCATATGGGATGCCCAGAATCGAATCAAGGTTGTTAGCTTGCAGTGCAAACTCCCTCCCTGCTCTGGCCCTCAGGGTTCCAAATTGAATATTGTATTAGTTGCACTTTAAATATTTGTCCATTCAGTTGTAGACTCCTGGCCTTAGGGCTGAATGAGCTGGGAGGCAGTGGCAGTTCGCTTACCTCTCCTGTGTCCTCTCCATGGTGCTAGTCACAGGGCATTAATGTAGGTGTCACAGCCTACCCAGCTACAATCAGCAGCAATGGGCATTCGAAAAGCAACCTATTTTTTACAATTAAAATAAAAAATACTTTCTGTAACACGAGCCAGAACCCTAAACCATCTTCTTGTCACTGATCTATATTCTGTAGTTCAGCTGAAGGAAGTTATTAAAATCCTGGAGAAACTAAATGCAAGTGGAAGGTGGAAATGGCTGCTTCACTACAGGGAACAGAAAAAGCTGAAAGAAGATGTCAGGTAAGAGACTCATAGAGAAGCTTGAATCTGAGGGACACTGGGGCTTCTCTGGGCCCCAAAGTATTTGGTAGCATGGATATATAGCACAGATCAAATGCCTGATGACTTCTCAGCCTCCGGTTTTACCAGCCCAGTGGGCTGAGGGCATGATTTGGCATGTAGGAGGCCCAAGTCGGATCCTGGCACCATGATTATTTTCAGAACCTTTGTCATGCACATGTGGGAAGTTTTAACACCATTGCCTGCTCTCTGTGGGCAATAGCAGGGTAAAAGAAAGAATGGACCATTCTGTCCTTGAAAGAATGGTAAGGAGGGGCCGGAGCGATAGGGCGCTTGCCTTGCACAAGGCCAAAACCCCTGAGCATCGCTGGGTGTGACCCAAAAAAGCAAAAAAAAAAAAGTAAGGAGAACCATTACCTAAGATTACTTAAAAAATGCAGCCTGCTGAGTTCATTGTTGAGTATTTTATGGCTGGAGGCTATGTGTAGTTCTAGTTAGTGGCAACAGAAGAGTAGAAACGGGTCTGGAGCAGAGGCTGGGAAGAGATGTGACATTCTTTTGCTAGAGGACTCTTGAGTCAGCGCCGCTTTAACTTGGTGTGCAAGAGCTGGGTCAGGACACACACCCGCTTTAATGAGGGGAAGTGAAGCAGGAGCTTGGGCAGAAGCTGGCAAAGGTATGGAAAGTGCAAATGCTTGAGACTCAAAATACGGGAAGGGCATCAAAGGCCACAAATAGGCATTCCAGCTGGGAAGCTCTTCGCCTTTTGGGGAATCTACTGTAAAACCTGTGTTTCTACAAAGATTCTGCTAGAGAGCTGAGGGGGATATGGATGTTCTCTCCATTAAACAGGACTGGAGAGAAAGAACCAAGAACAGAGGTAGAGGGGCTACAGAAGGGAGGGCTACAGAAGAAGAGCCGCCTGCTCTGGGTTCAGTCACTCACTGCCAGGAGTAACCCCCTGAGCATCACTGGGTGTGACCCAAAGGTTTGAAAAAAAAAAGGGGGCCGGAGCGATAGCCCAGCGGGTAGGGCGCTTGTGGCCACCCCAGGTTGATCCCCGCATCCCATATGGTCCCCCAAGCATCGCCAGGAGTAATTCCTGAGTACAGAGCCAGGAGAAACCCCTGAGCGTTGCCGGGCGTGGCCCCCAAAAAAAAAAGCAAAAAAAAAAATTAAAACAGGAAAAAGGTTTGGCACCTGTCTTCTGAAGGAGGAAGACAAAAGGTAGTACTGAGATTTAAGGGAGGTAAGAAATCAAGGCAGTGTGCAGGATTCAAGTGCCCTACCTGCAGCGGAACCTGCTTCATTCTCAGGTGTGGGGAAACACTGGGGCGCCCGCACAAAATCCGGGAGCAGGGTCAAGGATCCTCTTCTGCCCAGGGATTGGTGGCTGATGGAGAAAGACGTGAGCATCCAGAGAAGTTAAAAATGCTTTACTTGGGGCCGGAGTGATAGCCCAGCGGGTAGGGCGTTTGCCTTGCACGCGGCCGGCCTGTGCCGGCCTGGGTTCAATCCCCGGCATCCCATATGGTCCCCCGAGCACCGCCAGGAGTGATTCCTGAGTGCAGAGCCAAGGAGAAACCCCTGAGCATCGCCGGGTGTGACCCAAAAAGCAAAAAAAAAAAAAAAAAAAAAAAAGCTTTACTTGAGGCTGGAACTTGGCTTGCGCCGGGCCCAGCTAACTATGGAACCCCGAGGAGGGCAGATGGGTTTTGGGAGTGGGCCCGTCGCCCGTGGGGGTCCCGGAAGCAGCGGGATGAGACTTGCCCATCACACTAGCCACCATTTTTTGCTGTCCGGACGCTGGGAAACTGCCTCATGACCAGATTAACAGAGCAAAATCAGTTTGAGCCCAGGTCAAGCGGCCGCGGGTCCTCTAAAAATAGTAAAACAGTAATGTCTTTTAATGCACTGCATTCCACGAAGAGCAGGAAAGTTTGTTGGGAAGGAGATATAAAGAGGAAAGAAATGAAATACAGAACCCGCCAAGTAGTTGAGGTGCGGGAGGGGGAGGGAGGTGGGGACACTGGTGGTGGGAGATGGGTTTGGGTGGAGGGATGGGTGTTGGAACACTGTAGAACCAAAACTCTACATGAGCATCTTTCAATTGTATGTCTAAAATTGGGGCTGGAGCGATAGCCCAGTGGGTAGGGCGCTTGCCTTGCACGCGGCCCGGCCTGTGCCAGCCTGGGTTCGATCCCTGGCATCCCATATGGTCCCCGAGCACCGCCAGGAGTAATTCCTGAGTGCAGAGCCAGGAGAAACCCCTGAGCATTGCCGGGTGTGACCCAAAAAGCAAAAAAAAATAATAATAATAATAAAAAAAAAAATAAAATAAAATGGTGTAATAATATTTGCGGGGGAAAATAATAAAATAAAATTTAAAAAATGCTTTACTTAACACAGGTTCTGGTATACAAATTAGCAATAGGAAAACCCCCGAATTTAGGATTTCCGGCTGGGCCCTGGCCACATGTAGGCCAAGATAGCTTCCACTATGTGTTAAGCCCCACAGAGAGGAGACAGCAAACAGGCAATAAATGGAGTGCCAGCAGAAGGGGAAAAAGAGCAAGTGAGAGAAAGGGTTTTTTTTTTTTTTCTTTTTGGGTCACACCCAGCGATGCTCAGGGGTTATTACTGGCTCTGCACTCAGGCATTACTCCTGGTGGTGCTCGGGGACCATATGGGATGCCGGCACAGGCCTCCCAAGGCACACGCCCTCTACCCGCTGGGCTATCACTCGGCCCTGAGAGAAAGTTTTTATATCCCTGCAAGGCAGACCTCCCACTCCTATGAAAAGCCATCAGGGTCAAAGCCCCTCAGGTAATTTCTCCCTGGATGTCACCTACGCCCTTTGAGATGTTAATGTTGCTGAATCAAGATGTCAAGATCTGCCTTGGAAGTGCCCTGCAGGGGAGAGTGGAGGAGGGGCTCCTGAGATGAACTGTGTCTCAGAATACAAGGGCATGCATCTGTACCAAGGAATATTCTATGGACAGTTACGTATTTCTCCAAGCCTTCACAAGAGTCTCGTCTTTACTCCATGGTTGTTCTGTATATTAGCTTTGAGTTATCAGGGAGCCATGCTTGCTTGCTTGGAGGCAAACAGCATTTCTCTCTGGTCTAATTAATTACTTAAGAGATCCAACGTGGCCAGGCAAATATACCGCTAAGATCTAGCTAGTCCCACGATGATTGTGGCAGCATGAGAGAATATTTATACCAGCCAGTACAGAATACATGGCCAGATGAGCTGCCGCCTTCAAACTGTCTCCTCCCTATCTACAAAGTGACCTGCAGGCGGCAACTCCAGGCCAGCAGTGTACTGCAACACCCAGGTACCATACAGTTGCCCAAACAAAAACAAGAAAAAGGCAAGCTTAGGGGCAAAGGGTTACCCAGTGGCAATGATGAAGGGGGCCAGAGCTGAGTATGAGACCTCCCACAAATAGAAGAGGAGCATTACAACACAGAACTATGCCATGTAGCTTTCAAATCTTTTATTTTCAAAATAGTCAGCTGAGGAAGTTAATGGTACTGAAAGGATGGCGACAGATGCCATCCAGCATTTGGAACAGTACAGGGGGAAAATGCCAGTAAAACTCAACTGCTGAAAATAGTTTCTCCTTGCCAGAGTGGATTCAACTGCACATAAAAAGAATTTAATACTGAAGTCTTGCCAGAGTGCGGGTCTCATCGAGTCACTCCATTACCACCAGTGTGATTCACGGGCGCCTGCCAGGGGCGACTATCTGCAGTGTCTGCGGAGCCTGCAGATCCGGCACAGCGGCTCCAGGTTCGCCGTCTTCCTCACAGGCAAGTCTCCCACTAGTGTTTCTCCTGCCCACAGCGTGGAGATAATGGGTTTTTTTTTTGGGGGAGGGTTCACAAACTTTTTCAGTAAGATGGGGGTTATGTTATCCTATGTATCAAAAAAATTATCTAAATGAAGTTTTCATTAAGATAGTTTTCCTTTCTCACAGAAAAGCCTGCAGTTTCCAGAGAAGTCTTTGAAAATAGCGGAATCCTTGTTACAGACGTAAATAACTTTATTGAGAATATACAGAAAGTAGCAGCTCCATTCAGGAGCAGCTACTGGTAAGAATATTTTATGCATCTCTCACTGTGAACGGGAATAGACATTGGAAGTGTTTGTGGATGGACACACGCTGTCTGGACACCCACATATCATGGACGATTTTAGTAGCATCCTTCACAGCGAATATTATTTGGCTTAGACATCTGTTTCCATCACCTTAATATTTATGCTTTGCTAATAAAATGTGTCTGGTTTCATTTGGTAGCCTTTAATTAGGCTTGAGTGGCCATTTAAATTAAAGAATGTCTTCAGTGCTATTAATTGAAAATAAGAATTTATACACATATCTACTCCATTGTGGCAGAAAAGCTTTTTTGCATGTTAGTAACAGAAAACTGATGTAGTGAGAAAAAACCCAAGAGGTTTTCCTGATTGTTCTTCAAACAACACTAAGATTTCTTCCTGTTGTGGTAAAAATTTACAGGCTGACATTTTTCAACTACTCAGTTTTTGTAAATAATAAACTACAAAATCAGCCCACTGAGAGAAAATTATTTATATTAGAAATAAATTTCTACAGTAATTCTTTAAAACTGAAAACAAAGCAGAAACATTTGTAAGATACATAGTATCTCTTTGGAATAACTTTTTGTAACTATTTTTGTTTCACTTTTTAATAAAATCAAAAAATTCAACTTCCTGTAATCTGCCCTATTTCTGTAATTTGCCCATGGGATGCTTTTTGTCTTTTGAAGGTGGGTGCAGGCAGCACACACTACACAAAATGCAGTCATATCATGAGGAACGCAGAGTTGCTGCTAGCACTCCCAGAATCATCATCCCAAGTAACTGCATTTGGTGTGATTGTCAAGTCACCAAGAGAAAATCAAGAGGCCATTTATTGCTTAAGCTTCCCTTCTTTAAAATTATTCTGCTCAGGGGCCGGAGCGAGCGATAGCCCAGCGGGTAGGGCTTGCACGCAGCCGGCCTGCACCGGCCCAGGTTTGATCCCCGGCATCCCATATGGTTCCCCGAGCACCGCCAGGAGTAATTCCTGAGTGCAGAGCCAGGAGAAACCCCCTGAGCATTGCCGGTGTGACCCAAAAAATCACTATCACTATCTTCCCGTTCATCATCTATTTGCTAGAGCGGGCACCAGTAATATCTCCATATGTCCCGTCTCATGCTAGTAGAACCCAAAGGCATCCGCCCGCTCCAGGAACATAAAGAGCCTCAACCAATTATATTAGGTCACGGGAATGACCTAATATAAATGTTACTGGTATTTGGCATATCAAATACTACACGAGCAGCTTGCCAGGCTTGCCGCGTGCGGGTGGCATACTCTTGTAGTCACCTCTAAATAAAGCATTTATTGATATACTGTGCGGCCGCTAAGCGGCTGCGCAAGCCAGGCTGTGTTAGTCTGGTCTGCTGGGTGGAGTTGTGACGAAGGAAGTCCGGATATGGAAAATGGCGGGCCCCATGGAGTAGGGGAGGGTGGTCTGGCTTGTTGTGAGGCTCTGCTGAGGTGGCAGGCCAGGGCTAGGAACCCGCCATGCCTCCCAGGCTCCTCACGAGCAGCTGGGCACAGGGAGAGCAAGTAGCAGCTCTGCCCCATGTCTGAGAGTCTCTGGTTCAGCATACCTGGGCTGGATTTTTTGCCCACCCAAAAAAATAAATAAATAAATGAATAAATAAAAATTATGCTTCAGGGCCAGAGCAATAGCACAGCAGGGAGGGCGTTTGCCTTGCATGCAGCTGGACCTGGGTTCAATCCCTGGCATCCCATATGGTTCCCTGAGCACCATCAGGAGTAATTCCTCAGTGCAAAGCCAGGAGTAACCCCTAAGCATTACCAGGTGTGACCCAAAAAAGCAAAAAAAATAAAATTATACTTAAAAATGGAAACTTCCAAAAAGGCAGGCACCTCTGTACACTGAGCATAGCCAGCCTGTCGTTTCCTTGTACCCCACTGGCCAGGCACTCTAAGTAGTAAAGCTTGGTGTCTTCTTCTTTTGCCTATTGTTAACCCAGATTATAACACCATTGCCTGCACTGACAGTTCACAGTTTGAAGTTGGTTTTTTTTTTTTTTTTTTGCTTTTTGGGTCACACCCAGCAATGCTCAGGGGTTTCTCCTGGTTCTGCACTCAGGAATTACTCCTGGCGGTGCTCGGGGGACCATATGGGATGCCGGGATTGAACCCGGCCAGCACAGGCCAGCTGCGTGCAAGGCAAACGCCCTACCCGCTGGGCTATCGCTCCGGCCCCCACAGTTTGAAGTATTACAATAAAGGAAGAGAAACTAAGATATATGGTGGAGTGTATGATGATTGTTGTAATTGGCACCCTACTGACATCTAGTGCCTAAAGATGCTGCAGAAGCATCCAACAGTTAATCTGGCCAAAATTAATTTCATAGCAAGAGATTTAAAAATGAGCTGAGGGGCTGGAGCGATAGCCCAGCGGGTAGGGCGTTGGCCTTGCACGAAGCTGGCCTGTGCTGGCCCGGGTTCGATTCCCGGCATTCCATATGGTCCCCGAGCACTGCCAGGAGTAATTCCTGAGTGCAGAGCCAGGAGTAGCCCCTGAGTGTCGCCGGGTGTGACCCAAAAAGCAAAAAAAAAAAAAAAAAAAACGAGCTGAGGGCTGGAGCAATAGCATAGGGGAGAGGGTTGTTTGTCTTGTTTGCACATGGCTGACCTGGGTTCAATTCTTGGCATCCATATGGTCCCCCAAGCACTGCCAGGAGTAATACCTGAGTGCTGAGCCAGAAGGAACCCCTGAGCATCACTGGGTGTGACCCAAAAAAACAAAAGAGCAGAAGTACGGCAGAGCCTGGCAAGCTACCTGTGTCGATTTGATATGCCAAATACCAGTAACAATTATAGACCCCATTCCCATGACCTGATGGAATGGTTTGAGCCTCTTTATGTTCCTGGAGCAAGCAGGTGCCCTTGGGCTCTACTTGCATGAGACAGGTCATATGGAGATGTTACTGGTGCCCGCCGAGCCAATCGATGAACGGGAAGACAGTGAGACAGTGATTGCCCACTCTAATAATTCAGTTTAGACTGGAGTGACTAAATACAAGAGTGCAGTCAATGGAGTCCCAACAGCACACATGGTCCCGCGCCCCTGCCACCACTGAAAGCAAAACAGATAATGACCTGTATATGCTTGTCTAGGGGAAATACCAATAAAAACTAACTTCACTTCCAACTGCATGAAAAATACTAATGAAACCACCAGTTTGTTGATTTTCTTCTCACTGCTCCAATCAGCAAAACTTCCACAGCAGCCTGTGTTCATTCAGGGAACACAGTCAAAATCTGCACTTCTGTCTCCCTTGCCCTTGTTTCCTTCCTGTGGCTGTCCAGCCCTACCAGCTGGCCTAACCTTGAACTGTGGCCCCCTTAAGAATATCAGTTGAGGGGCTGGAGCGGTAGCCCAGCGGGTAGGGCGTTTGCTTTGCACGTGGCTGGCCTGTGCCGCCCAGGTTCGATCCCCGGCATCCCATATGGTCCCCCGAGCACCGCCAGGAGTCATTCCTGAGTGCAGAGCCAGGAGTAACCCCTGAGCATTGCCGGGTGTGACCCAAAATGCAAAAAAAAAAAAAAAAAAAAGAGTATCAGTTGAAAAGTGCTGGTCTGAACTATTTAGCATTGCGTAGTTATTTGGGATCTATTCACAGTGAAGCCACCTGAGTCACCTAGTGCATCCAGACTCGACCTCGACTGGAAGCTGCACACCCTCACCCTACTCAGCTTCCCAGCTCCACTGCAGGGAATGAGCAACTGTGTCAGCAGCACAAAAGTAGCCACTGTACCATCAACACAAACAAGCAATCAGGAAGGAAATGGTTTCCAGAGTTTGGCTTTATTTTGCAGTACAGAAATCACTTGGAGCCATTTTGAGACAAGACATCATTGGAGCAGGGGCTCTGTCAAATCAATACTGCATTGCAGCTTGGTCCATTGAAGCCACACCTGGGATATGAAAGAAGCTTTACGTTACCTGCCTTATGTACATTTCTTTCCCGTTTTCTCATTATTACCAGATTGAAACACCGCACACCAGCTTCCTCCAAAATGACTAAGTCAAAGTTTGATTTGGATTTATAGGCCCACATGAACCCAACTTGTTGCTGTGCCATGTGGAGACTGTCGTAATACTTGACAGGACGCAATGTAAACAAACAGGTAAAACTTAGGGCAGCGGCCCCGAATTGTGGATACTCCATTTAGAATTTCATGTTCAGGGACAGCTGGCACACACCAGTTCGTGAGCAGCAGAAGCACATAATTGCAAAGGCTACACTGATTAAAAGATACAAATACTGTATCGAGTTCTCTGTATCAGTAGTACAATTTTTTAAAAAATGATCCTTCGCTAGGGGAAGAAAGCCAGTACTGGTTAAACTGAACAGAATGTGATAACCTGCCAATTCTGAATAGCCGCTCCATGAAAACAGGTTAATACATGATATTAGAAAGGGGAGGAATATTGAGCAGTCTCCGATTACAAAAGCAGGCCATATAATATCGATTTCAGAGAATACGCATCATTGGCAAATCTTAACTTTGTCCTAATCAGAAGACAGCCTGTCAGAGGCATTACTCTTCCCCATAGATGTCATTTTTCTTGCGCTTCATTTCTTCAAGTCAAACTCTGACCCTGTCATCCTCATGTAGATGTCTTTAATGTCATCACAAGTTGTCTCAAAGTGAGTTGTAGCATCGCACGCTGCGAGAAATAAAAATCTGGAAATAAAAGAAAATGAACTTAAGGTGACATTTATCCCAATAAAACCTCTGATGACTTTTTTCAGATTCATCTCCACTCACCTGGCTTTCCTTTCCCAAATCTTTTGGTACAAGGGAGATCACTGATGCTAACAAATCTAGGAAAGAAAAAGAATCAAGTCAACTGGTTCAACACCCCATACCAACTCACTCCTGTCTGCAATTCAAAGCCCAAAGAATGAGGCCTCAGAGATAAACCCCACCGCCCAAGTGACTGCTCTTTTTATTTTGGGGGTGACCATAGTCAGAAGTGCTCAGGACTTAATCCTGGTTCTATGCTAAGGAGTCACTACTGGCGGAGCTAGAGGGACCATACAGGGTGCTGGGAACCAAGCGTTGGTGGTTGTGTGTGATGCAAGGGCCCTCCTGACTATACTGTCGTCTGGCATACTCCAAATGGGCTCTCCCGCCCAAAACAAAACAAAAACCCAGTATGTGGCTATTGGCAGTCAGGAATGAATATGATGCTTACTTCTGTTCAATGGGTTCCAGAAGTTCCAGTGCGGGTCTGATTTCTTTCTCAGGTTCCTTGGTCTCTCCGGTGGTGCTAACAATGGCAATGTACTTCCCTTGGGCCGCCACATTGTGTGCAGAGGAGATCAAGCAGACGTAGATATCTAGAAACAATTCCAAGTCACTGTCAGGTTCTGCACCTCACATATGTGAGCTCTGCATATGAGGAGGAGGGTTTTCCTCAGTGCAGCTAGGTACACGTCTTTCGACTAGACAATTGGCGTGACAATGGTGTGGCAGCAGCAGTCATGCTGTGAACATGGCAGCCTGGCAGGGATTAAAGACTCCTGGGGCTGTTTACAGGCAGGGGTCAGCCCTGCCACAACTTGTCACTTGTCTTCCCATTGTTCATCGATTTGCTTGAGCAGGCACCAGTAACATCTCCATACATCCTGTCGCAATCAAGTGTAGCCCAAGGACTTCTGCTCGC
>JAJIBD010013485.1:0-45286 GCA_021461705.1 Cryptotis parvus | reverse complement strand
CTGAGTGTAGAGCTAGGAGTAACCTCTGAGCACTACTGGGTATGATCCCCAAAAATTGGGGAGCGTTGGGGCTGGAGCAATAAGTACAAGGGGGCAGGATGCTCACCCTGCCTATGGATGACACAGGCTCAATCCCAGGAACCACTATTGTCCCCTGAACCTGCCAAGAATCAGACCTGAGCACAGAGCCAGGAGTGACCTGATTCAGAGCCAGGAGTCAACCCTGAGCAGAGTCAGGATTCAGCACTGAGGACAGGGCCAGGAGTTAGACCTGAGCACAGAGCCAGGAGTGAGCCCCTGAGCATAGAGCCGGGAGTCAGCCCTGAGCATAGAGCCAGGAGTCAGCCCTGAGCACAGAGCCGGGAGTGAGCCCTGAGAACAGAGCCGGGAGTCAGTCCCAAGCACAGAGCTGGGATTCAGCCCTGAACACAGAGCCAGGGAGTGAGTCCTGAGCACAGAGCTGGGAGTCAGCCCTGAGCACAGAGCCAGGAGTGAGCCCTGAGCACAGAGCGAGGAGTGAGCCCTGAGCACAGAGCCGGGAGTGAGCCCTGAGCACAGAGCCAGGAGTCAGCTCTGAGCACAGAGCCGGAGTCAGCTCTGAGCACAGAGCCGGGAGTGAGCCCCGACTCCTGCACGTGGAGCTGCCCACCTCCCCTTTTGAGCCTTCCTCGCCTGCCCTCCGAACCTCTGAAGTCCTTGACAAGCAGGGCCGGGAGGGTGAGCCGCGGGAAAGCGCCTGGTTAGTGTTTGGCTGTTTCTGCCTCCCTCCATGGTCTCTGGCCATGGACTCTCATCTGATGGACCTGCTGTGCCCCCGACGGCCTTCCTTTATTTACAAGTCCCCGTTTGCTCTTGCTGCTTGCAGTATTCTGCCTGTCATTGGGGCTTGTCATTTTGAGTAACTTGTATCCTGGCGTTTCCCTAATCAGGGCTGTTTTCACGGACCCTCTGGGCCTCCTGGATCTCAGTGCCTGTGGGCCTTAGCTCTGGGAAGTCCTTATCAATGCCTTCTCCTCTCTCTCTCTCTCTCTCTCTCTCTCTCTCTTTTCTTCTTTTGATTTTTGGGTCACACCCAGCGATGCTCAGGGGTTCCTCCTGGCTCTGCACTCAGGAATTACTCCTGGAAGTGCTCTGGGGACCATATGGGATGCGGGGATCAAGCGTGCAAGGCAACGCCCTACCTGCTGGGCCATTGCTCTGGCCCCACCCTCCCTCCCTCTCTCTCTCCCTTTCTTTCTTCCTCTCTCCACTCCCTTTCTTTTTTCCTTTTTTTTTCCTTCTCTCTCTTCCCTTTTTTTCTCTCTCTTTTCCTCTCTCCCTTTCTCTCTCTCTCTCCTTTCTCCCTCCCTCTCTCTGCCCCTCTCTCTCCCTCTCTCCCTCCTTCCCTCTCTCTTTTCACTTTCACTCGCTCATATTCACTGCGTTTGCGAGCTGAGAATGTTCTTACAGTTTTGGAGTCTCAGAGCTATTCTGTTGTTTTCTGTGGGGGATGTTCCAGAGGTGATGAGTGGGGGTGGGGGCTGAGCAACGAGGGGGTTTGTTCCTGCACGTGCTTTGGGTGGAGGTGACTGAAAACTGGCTAAAGAGCAAACCGCGCATCTTCATCATCCTAGCATTGAAGGGGCCGGACGTGGCTCCGTGGTAACGGGGTGCATGGACCCGGTGCCACACCTGGGGGAACACGAGAAAGGGAGAAGAATTTTCAGTGTGGGGCTAGCTCGGCAGTTTGCTCTCCACCGGGCCCTGCCTCACTCGCTCTCAAAGCGGGCCTCTTGGCCTATTTTCCTTAAAATCAAGAAATTTCAAGATCAGAGAGGAACCAAGAACCAGAACTAGGTTCGCAGCCACAGCCGGAGAATGCGGGGTGGGGTCACCTTCTACAGAGCGCCCCTGTTCCCAGCTGGTGCCAGTCAGTGTCGCCGTTTCTGTGCTTCTGCAGAATAACTTCCTGGACTATTACGTCAGCCTACCTGCGGGACCTGCCCGAGTGCATCGCTCTGGTCCACGTGGTGGTCCTGAAGGAGGTCAGTCTGCTCGACCACAGTGCTCAAATGGGTGCCCCAAGTCCATCCAGGCTGGGGGAAGGGCTTAGACAGGGGAACAGCCCCCGCCCCACGCCACACCAGGCCCATTGCTGGGCTCACGCCTGCCCCTTCCCCCAGCCCCAGACAGGGCGTCCCCCCAGGTGGGCTCCTACGGTGTCCGCTCAGGAGGGCTGAGACATTTGGACCGGACATTCTGTGTCTGAATGTGAGCGCATGTCACCCGAGTGCTGGCTCAGGTCATCCGCGTCCACTGTGGCGTGCGTGGCAGGGGTCCAGGGGCTCGCTCCCGTACCCGAGTGCTGGCTCAGGTCATCCGCGGCCCACTGTGGCGTCGCGGCAGGGTCCTGGGGCTCGCCTCTTGTGCTCCCAGTTTGTGCTCCCAGTCTCTCCCGGGAGCGGCGAGGGTGTGCACGGGTAGGGGGCGCACGTCCGCCGCCCACGTGGTGTGCCCCAGGGGCTCTGCCTGGTCAATTCCCGCTCCCAGAGCTGCCCCCCGCATAGCCCAGCGTGTCCCTCGGAGGGGCCCGGGGCACTCTGGGCATGGTTGCATGCGACGTGTCGGCTCAGGGGCGCCCGCTTCTGCCTGGCCCGGCTGAGAGGGGGCAGGGGAGGAGCACTGTCTCCAGAGCCCGCCCCGGGAGTGGGGACCCACAATGGCCGGGGAGGAAGCGGCTCTGGAAGGCGCCTCTCCCCCCACAGTGACCCCCTTCTTCCCTCCAGGGAGACGAGGAGATCAAGTCGGACATCTACACCCTGTTTTTCCACATAGTTCAGCGCATCCCCGAGTATCTGATCCACCTGCAGGTGAGGGGGGCCCCGGGGGTGCAGCCGTGGACCCTCCCTCTGCCTCTTGCACCAAAGACCCTGGCGGTACTTGGGGCGGGGACAGAACCCGGGTCGGCCGTGTGCAAGCTTTGCTCACCTTCCTCCACCTGTCCTGGGGGGCAAGGCTCACGCCAACTGGGCGGGGCCCGTTCTGCTTCCCCCAAAGCTCGCTCACCTCCTCTCCCTGATGGACAGGCTTCTGGCTCCGCCCCTTCTCACCCCACAGGCTCTGACCACCTCAACTCCCATAGGCTCCGCCCCTTCTCACCCCCTCAGGCCCCACCTCTCTCTACAGCCAGGCAGGCCCCGCCCCTTCCTAACCCCCACAGGCTCCTCCCCTTCTCGCCCCACGCGGGCTCCTCCCCTTCCCAGCCGCACAGGCCCCGCCCCCTTCTCCCACGCCACGCAGGCCCCGCCCCCTCTCACTCCCGGGTCTCCCCGCCCGCAGAACGTGCTCAAGTTCACCGAGCAGGAGCACCCCGACTACTACCTCCCTGCTCGTGTGTGCATGCGCCTGCGCGTCTTCATCTCCCACTACACGCTGCTGTTCCAGTGCAACGAGGACCTGCTCATTCAGAAGCGGAAGAAGCTCAAGAAGTAAAGCGCACAGCAGGCGGGGCTCCGAGGCTGGGACCCCGGGGAGGGGCTGCGGGGCTGCGAGCCGGAGGCTGGGACCCCTGGGGGCAGTGCCTCTCCCTTCCCTGCCCACACCAGAGATGCTCAGGGCTTGCTCCTGGCTCTGGGCTCAGGGATGCTCCTGCGGTGCTCAGGGGCCGTGGACTGTCGGGATCCAACTGGACCGGCTTGGAGCAGTGAATTCAGGGAAGCGCTCACCTGCTGTCCTGACTCTCTGGCCCTTTTCTTTTTAAAGGGCAATTGGAAAAAATGTTTATTCCTGGATAATTTTTTTTTGAGACAGGTTTGAAAATCTTTTAAAGCTCATTCAGTATAAATGATTACAGTAACATCTCATCCACTGACTCTAGGAAAACCACTAGTAAATCTTATTTATTTATCTATTTTGGGCTTTCGGGCCACACCTGGGAATGCTCCGGCTTCCTCCTGACTCTGGGCCCCTGGAGCATATGGGGTGGCGGGAATTGGAGCCAAGGCGGCTAGACGGAGGCAAGCGACTTCCCACTGTACTAGCTCTCCAGTCCCTTTTAATTATTTTTATTTCAGTCACTGTGATTTACTTCTTACAAAAATGTTCTGATACGGTTTCACGCCCACAACAGTGCAGAACCGCCCCCACTGGGGGTCTCTTTTGCCTCCACCCCCTCCGGTCTCCCTCCCTCACTGATCCCGTCTCTTCCTGAGGCCGTTGTGTCTTGGACTCACGGGATTCCAAATTGCGAGCAAACACGTTGGCGCTGGAATTTGTCTTTCCCACCCTCTGGCGACTTCATTTAATGGACCTCACTTTCTCCCAACGGACGAGCACATCCGTCAGCCACTACTTGCAGCTCTGTGGCAGTTTCCTATTTTCCAAACTCACCAGTGGACTGTTGGGTATATTCGATGGCACGGTCAGTCTGTCCAGCGAGAGCCACCTGGGCAGGAGCCCCCACCTGGGGCTCCCAGGGTGCGTCCTCCTTGGTTAACTGACCGTCACGGGTGCCCGGTGGAGACCAGGAGCAGAGTTAGCGGAGCGGGAGGTGTCAGGGGCGCAGGGGGGCAGATTCCACTGACAGGAAGAGGGGAACGGGAGGAAAACGGAGCCGTTTCCAGGCGGGTTTCTGCAGCCAGGGGAAGGGGCACCATGCTCCCCACACCCAGCCACTCACCATATCCCTCACACCTGTTCTGGCCCGTGCTTGGGGAGACCCCACCTGCCGAGGGTCACTTCCCACCTTCCCTTCCACAGGTCGTCCATGGCCAAGCTGTACAAGGCACTGGCCTCGCAGTGTGCCAGTGGCCAGGACTCGGCTGCTGTGGGCCCTGAGGCTGCCGGGACGGCGGCCTCCACCCGGAGGAGCTGCTACAGCCTTACCCGCCGGCGCCGGGCAGCGGAGCCCTCACGTAAGCACCTGCTGGTGTGGGCGGGTGGGGCTGGGGCAAGGGACCCTAACAGCTCCCCCTAGAGCCAAGGACAGCAGCCAACCCCTGAGTGGAGGCCCCCGGGGCGGCTCTGAGGAGAGGTAGAATGTTCCGGAAGCGTCTCCTCAGCTCTGTGCTGCTCTGGCTGACCTGCTCATCTGCCCACAGCCTCCTGGCCACCGCTGCTGCCCCCTTCCAACTCCACCCTGACCCTCACGCTAGGCCAGGTTCACACCTGTTAAGCACCATCTTGATACTTTTGGGGTTACAAGTCCAGAACTGATCCTGGCTCTGGTGAAACATGAGGCCCGTGGGTCCCGCTGGAAGGCCCTAGGACAGAGGCCCTTTTTGCTGACCAGGCTCTCGAACCCAGACCCTCTGCAGGCACAAGATCTCCGCTTTGCACTTGGTTACCTTCAAGGAAACACAGAAGTCATGCAAAAAGCCACACGTCAGGGGTCACTCCTGGCAACAGCCTGGGGACCTGGGAGCTGGGGTCACACGGGTCAGCTGTGTGCAAGGCTAGTGGCCTGCCAGCCGTATTATCCCGCTGGACACGGTGCTGCTTCTGTTAAATTACAGTGACCGAAAGGTCCCATCGCTGTGATTTTTAGGATGTCAATCACAGTCATTAGAGGAACAGCTGAAGCAGGAGCGAGCATGGCGCTGTCTTGCACGCTGCTGACCCAGTTTGATCCCTGGAACCCCTGAGTGCAGAGCCAGGAGGTAACCCCTGCGAACTGCAGGGTGGCCCAAAAACCACGGGTGGGGATGGAGGGAGAACTGGCCAGCAATGCTAGTCGAGTCCTTCTGTCTGCCCTCATTGCTGATCACCCAGCTGGGATGGCCACGCCCAGAGCCCTGTGCTGGGAAGCTGGAGGGTCGGAAGACCCAGCAGCTGCCCAAGATCATGGTTTCTTTCGGGGTGGGGGTAGTTTGGGCCCACACGGGTGGTATTCAGGGCTCTGTGCTCAGGAGTCACCCGCGGTGGTGCTGGGACGGGGGTGGACCCATGTCGGGATCAGTCAGAGGCAAGCTCCTCACTCCTGGACTGCAGGGAGAGAGGGGTGAGGGCACCGCGGGGGTCCTGGGCGTGGCCTACCCCTGAGCGCTCAGGCACTTCCGGCCGGGGACTCAGCAGGCTTGACCAACACTGCGCAGACGGCCGGGCAGGGGGGGCTGCAGCCACGCACTGCCCATGCGTCCTCAGTCCCCACGGCTGCCGGCACCGGCGCAGCCTGGAGTGACAAGTGTGTGTGTTGGGGGGCGCTTAGATCCAGCGTTGCTCCATCCTGGGCCTTGGGCCTTAGGCAGCGGGTCTCAGCCCAAAGGGGCCCGTGACCTTTTCATGTTTAGTTTTCATTTGGGGGGGACCACACCGGCGGCCGACTCCTGGTTCTGCGCTCAGGGACCACTACTGGGGGCCTCAGGGGACCATCTAGGGGTGCCCACATCCCACCGCTGTACTCGCTCTGGCTCCGGGCGGAGCGCGGGATGTGACTCTTTATGATGCGACTGACCAGCGCCCACACGGGGGTCGTGGACCCCACAGTTCCAGTGCCTAGAATCCCGGGACTCTCGTGTCCGGTGCGGGCAAGGAAAGGCGCGGTGGTGTCTCGAAGCCCGCAAGCGGGGAGGGTGGGGTCGGTGGGGCGCGCCTGAGGTGACTGGCCCCCGGCCCTAAGCCCCCTCACGGGTCCTTTTCCCTCTGAAGGCACCTGCTGGCCCCGCCAAGAAGGGCCCCCCCACCGAGCCTGCTGGAGAGCCTGGCGCCCGCGAAGCCCGGAGACTGGGAGCTGGACGGCCGCAAACACGCGCGGCCCGAGTTCTGCGCGGCCGAGCAGGACGGGAAGGCGCTGGCCGGGCCGCTGCAGGCCATCCCCGAGCTGGACTTCGAGCCGTCGCCCGCCGAGCTGGGCCCGGCCGAGCGCTCGCTGCGGGCCCGGCCGAGCTGCTGGCAGACGCGCGCGGCGGCTTCGTGCCCGCCACCTACGACGAGTTCGAGTACGGCGGCGACCTGTTCGCGCTGCCCGCGCCCTACGACGACGAGCCCTTCCCGGCCCCCGCGCTCTTCGACGCCGGCTCGGCCGCCTCGTCCGAGTCCAGCCTGGACATCTGCTTCCTGCGGCCCGTCAGCTTCGCCGCCGAGGCCGAGCGGCTCGAGCCCGCTCGGCAGCCGCCGCCTAAAGCGCCACGTCGCCCCGCGGCCGCCGGCGCTGCCCACCAGCTGGACGCGGCGTCGCAGGCACACGGCAAGGCCAAGCCGCTGAGCCGCTCGCTCAAGGAGTTCCCACGCGCGCCCGCGGCCGACGGCGCCGCCCCCGCGCCTCTACAGCACGCGCAGCAGCAGCGGCGGCCCGCGCACCTCAAGGCCGAGCGCCCCGCGCCCCCGCTGCGCGCGCCCGCGCCAGCGCGGACCTTCTTCCCCAGCAGAGGTCCCAAAGCGAAAAGCAGACCTATCTGGAAGTAAGGCGGGTAAAGTAACGCCCCGCGGCCGGCCGCGCACAGGGGACCCCCAGAACCCGCCCCCCACCAGGACGCCCCCGACAGTTGAGCGCCGCACCTCTCCTCGGGCAGCCGGGCCAGGGTTTGGCGTTTCCGTGGCCTCCGCGACCCATCCTGGAGAGCAGCGGTGTCCAGCTCGCTGTCCCTGGCACCTTGTGAGGAGAGGGGCAGGATTCCCCCACCCCCCCCCACCGCCCGCACATTCAGAGCCGTCCAGGGTCCACCCGCCCAGCTGTTCCGTTCCCCGCGAGTGGGACCCTGGGTCCTCTCATGCTAAAGCCCACACGGCCTCACGCCGCACTCCCGCGTGAGGGTGCGGGGAGCAGATGGGCAGTCAGGGCGCAGAGAGGGAGGGATGCCCTGCTGGTCAGGGGGCTCGAGCCTCCTTAGAGGCAGGGAAAAGCTGCTCAGGAGCTACCGCCAGAGCCGGGGTCTAGGCCAGGGCTGTGCAGGCGGGAGCGGGCGCCTTCAAGGCTCAGGAAGGGGCCCGCGAAAACAGCCTTGGGGGGTGTGGCACCTCCCGTCCCAGCGCCCCGACTCCAGGAGGCGTCTGCAGAGGCCAGGTGGGCTCCGCGACTGAGATCTTAGATTTCTCTGACAAGCTGCCAAAATGCTTTTCTCTCCCGTGCGCGTTAAAATGCCCCTGCGGCCCAGTACACTTTAAACGGCCCTTTGCGGATGTGCCAGTACAGGGGCCCCTCCCTGGGGCTCTGGTGGTCCCACCGCTGGGCTGTGGGAGGGTGGTTTCAAGAAACCCCCAGATGGGAGCAGACGGATTTGCTTTCGGTTATCAGTAAATGTTTCAAACTTGCAAACAGAGTTCACTTCCCTTATTTCTGGTTTTGGACAGTTTTTCTAAAAGGCGTAGACGGGGCGGATGGCGGCTGGGCCTGGAGAGCCGCTCAGGCTGTGCGCGCCGCACCTGTCTGTCTCTGTGCCTTGCGCGTGCACACACCTATCTGTCTGTGCTTGTGAGCGTGCGTGGCGCCTGCGTGGTGGGAGCAGGACAGCGGCTTCGCTTGGAGAGTTGGACGGTTCTGGAGACCCCTTGCCCGCTCCGTGGGGGCGCCTTCTGTGGCGCCTCCTGCAACAGGCTTAGCCTCGCGCGCCGCCCCTGGTCCTGGGGGCGGCGGCACAGCCCAGAGCCCGGCTCAGGCCGGTGCTGACTGTGCGCCCAGGCTTGCGCGCTGTCCCCGCGTCGCTGTGCCGTCTGTGTGACCGGCCGTGCCGTTGGAAAGGCCAAGGGAGAACCAACGTGCAGCCGCTCTTTGTAAAGTGTGTGAGTCTCGAGCCCACGAGTGCCAGGCCCTGGCCCGCCAAAAGAGTTCCCTGAGCTACTGGTGGGTGTGGCTCTCGCACCCTCCAAAGGCCGCCTTTGGAACTGGGATCAGCAGAGCCAGCCTTCTGCGGTGTGGCCCGAGGCCAGGGGACCCCAGGAAACAGGAAGTGCAGGCGAACACGCTGGTTTTCAAAATCAAGAGCGCAGTAAGAAATCGGGTGCCAGAGATTCTGTTCAGGAAACTGCACCGGGAGGTGGGGAGGACGGTGGGAGGGTGGGGCTCCCGAGCACAGATGGGCGACTGTGGCCTAGCCCCTAGCAGAGTTGGGGGGGGTGGGGGTCAGTGCCTCCCACCACCAGGGGCCACACCCGCTGGGTGCTAGGGTTGGGACGGGGTGCCTGCGTCCAGGTCTGGTCCTGGGGGACACAAATCCGCACCCCAAGACAGCAGAGCTCTCCCGCCGAGGCTGCAGTAGACAGATCCTCGGCGCGAGAAAGACCCAGCCAGAACCTCTGGTATACGGCTTTGATAAGGCCATTGATTACGCCTCCAAATGACCCCTCGTTTCCTGAAGCGGCCCCCTGCCAGTCGCCCGCCAAGTCCTGAGCTTCGGGCTGAAGTGGGGGGGCCCTTCACCCGCTTTGGGCCCCGTCTTGAGTCTCTCAGGCTGTTGAGAATTATTTGCTGTTTGCGTTTTTGTTGGCAGTGCTGGGTGGGGTGGGGGGCCGCTCACAGCATCACCACGAGGGGCACGGACCCTCTAGCAGCTGGGAAGGAGAGGCCAGTCCTGGGGGGGCTGCACCCCCGGCTTCCTGGCTGACAGCATCCGTCCTGCTGGCTGCTAACTCCCTGAGTCCCTTCACTCAGCAGTGGACACTGCCCGCCCTAGTCCAGAGCACTAGCCCCACTGCAGCAAAGCCAGCCCCTGTTTGTGCCTCCCCCGCTGAGGTTTGCGTCCCCAGAAGGGACGCCCACTGCTAGCATCTGTGGGTGGCTGAATGAGACAGCTCAGGAGCGGCTCTGCCAGGCCGGGCGAGAGTCCCAACACCCTCTTCCGTGTTTTCAGGAGATGCACTTAGAAGACGCCACCAGATTCTGCCCAAAGGAGGAGAGAGAGAGAGTGAACAGACATCCTTCAGCGAGGCAGAACCCCAGGCCGGACCAGAAGGGGGTTTCCGCAGCTCCTTCCGCAAAGCTCTTTAAGAAGAAGTGAGTCGCCCTTACTCGCAGCGGGCGTCCCGGGGCTCAGGCTGGGCTCCGTGGGCAGTGCCCGGCCTGCTCCCGCCCACCTCTTACTCCCCATGCCTCACACTCTGCTCTGCCCCCAAGTCAGGTCCTGAGAGGGGGAAGGGGTGGGTGAGGCGCAGTGGGCGGGGGCCGTGCACCCCAGCCTGCAGGCCACAGCCCTGCCCACACCTGCGAGTGCTCTCCCGGGAGTGTCCATCCCCAGTCAGGGCTCCCAGCCCTTCCCTGCTGTCCAGGCTGCCCACCCGACACTGGGGCGGCACTTGGTGGCAGCGAAAGCGTCAGGCGCGGTCAGGGAGGGCTGTGCTCTTCCCGCCCGCGCTCCGCTCCCCGCACCTCCCCGCACCTCTCCGGGTGAGTCTGTGCGGCACAGCGGGGGGCGTGGTCCCTGGGCGGGAGACCGCGTGAAACTGTTGGCAACGGTGTGTCTCTTCTCTGGGGGTGGGGGCGGCCCCCTGTGAGCCGCAGGTGTGTGTGGGTCCCTGGCAGGGCTTTGCTCTATCAGGGAGAGGCCTGGGGGCGTGTCTTATTGTACCGTATTTCCCCTGACTCTGCGTCAGCAGCTGCGCACACGGCGGTTTCTTTCCAAAGCTTTTGTTCCACGAGTCTGAGGATGCGTTTTGTGGTGAGCTAAGGCCCGGCTGCCTTACAGAGTGCCCTGTGGCCTGCTGCCAGGACGGGTCCCCTGGGCAGGAGGGCTTCAGGTTGTCTGAGGTCAGCTGGTTCTCGCCGCTGTGGCCTTGGCATCTCTGGCTTAGCGCCTTGCTCTGCTGTGCTGGACTTCCTCTCCGGAGCGGGCCGGGCTCCCTGTCCCAGATGGTTCCTCTTGATTGCGGGGTGTCGACTCCAACACGGGCGAGAGGCGTGGCCCAGGGGAGCTACTCGTTGGTTCCTTTGTCCTGTCACTGCAGGGGTGCGGGCCCATTGCCCGCTCAGGGTCACAGTGGCTGCTGGGGATGCGCACGACCTAGAGCAGGACTCGCCTCTATCAGGGACCAAGGATGCCGGCCAGGTCCTGCTCCAGAGCAGAGGCAGGCAGCGGTGCCCCAAGGTCACCCCCAAAGGGCGCAGACCTTCCCTCAGCAGGAACAGTTTCCTCTGGGCGGTTAAGTACTGCCCGGAGCAGACACTTGGGTCAGAACTGAGTGAAACGCGCGTAGGAGGCAGCGGGAGTGGGAGGGGCTGGCCAGAAACTCCGCCCACCTGCCCGGCGCCAACCTTCCTGCGCGCAGTCCTGCTCCTGGAACCAGGCCACGGCCTGGCCTGGCCTGTCCAGCGAGGACCCGGCCGGAGCCGCTGCCCATGTCCCCGCTAGGGCTCTCTGCGGGAGGTGCAGGCCTGTCTACACTGACGCCCTCTTTGTGTCCCTAGGGGCTTGTTTGGCTGGTGGCCCCACACGCCCAGAATGCTGCTCCGGGACGAGGCTCGCCATGGGGCCAGGGGCGGCAGGAACCCCGCCAAAGGGTTCTCGTCCCTCTGAGGCAGGCCAAGGACACAGGGACTCCGGGAAGACAGGGGCCATGGCGCAGGGACGGGGTGACGGCCTCTCTCCCGGGCACGCCTGTCCTGGGCAGAGCCATGCCCTCTCGCCGCGCCCTCGGCACTGCCCAGAGTCGGGCCCAGTAAAGATGACTTCACCGCAGGCTGGCAAATGTCAAGTGGCTTTAAACGGTTTTAAGGAGCTTTTGGAGCCAGGCGGAGCCTTAGTGCACTAGACGGATGCGGACCGAGTCATTCGGAGCCAGGTGGAAGAGAAACAGTCCCCTTCTAGAAGGATCTGTCTGAGCCATCCGCCAGGACTGTCTCCAAGTCTGGGCACGTGCTTCTCCGCCTCCCTTCAGACCTGGCATAGACGTGGACAACAAATGCCCTTGGCCAAGGGCCAGTGATGGGCTCTGGAGTGGGCAGACAGGGCACGTGGGGCAGATGAGGGAACGTGCTTGACGTCTAGAGGGGTGACTCTCTGCTCAGTGCTCTCCCTGCTGACTCAGCTCAGCGCGGCCCCCTGCTGACTCAGGTCAGTGCTCTCCCTGCTGACTCTCATCTCAGTGCTCTCCCTGCTGACTCTCAGCTCAGCGCGCTCCCTGCTGACTCAGGTCAGCGCTCTCCCTGCTGACTCTCATCTCAGTGCTCTCCCTGCTGACTCTCATCTCAGTGCTCTCCCTGCTGACTCAGCTCAGTGCTCTCCCTGCTGACTCTCAGCTCAGTGCTCTCCCTGCTGACTCTCATCTCAGTGCTCTCCCTGCTGACTCAGCTCAGCACTCTCCCTGCTGACTCAGCTCAGCGCTCTCCCTGCTGACTCTCATCTCAGTGCTCTCCCTGCTGACTCTCAGCTCAGTGCTCTCCCTGCTGACTCTCAGCTCAGCGCTCTCCCTGCTGACTCAGGTCAACGCTCTCCCTGCTGACTCTCATCTCAGTGCTCTCCCTGCTGACTCTCATCTCAGTGCTCTCCCTGCTGACTCTCATCTCAGTGCTCTCCCTGCTGACTCTCAGCTCAGTGCTCTCCCTGCTGACTCTCAGCTCAGTGCTCTCCCTGCTGACTCTCATCTCAATGCTCTCCCTGCTGACTCAGCTCAGCACTCTCCCTGCTGACTCTCAGCTCAGCGCTCTCCCTGCTGACTCTCAGCTCAGTGCTCTCCCTGCTGACTCTCAGCTCAGTGCTCTCCCTGCTGACTCAGCTCAGTGCTCTCCCTGCTGACTCAGCTCAGTGCTCTCCCTGCTGACTCTCAGCTCAGTGCTCTCCCTGCTGACTCTCAGCTCAGTGCTCTCCCTGCTGACTCAGCTCAGTGCTCTCCCTGCTGACTCTCAGCTCAGTGCTCTCCCTGCTGACTCTCTGCTCAGTGCTCTCCCTGCTGACTCTCTGCTCAGTGCTCTCCCTGCTGACTCTCTGCTTGGTGCTCTCTCCCTCCTGTGCTTCCCAGAGCAGGGTCTGGAGACCATCCCCAGGTCCACCCTCCTTCCTCCGGTCCCCGCAAACCCTGTCCCGAAGCAGAGTGAGAGACTGTGTCTATGGGTCCCGCTGACCTCTGGGGTCCCTTGGGCTGCCCTGGCAGCAGCAGGGGGCCCGAGGAGTTACCCTCAAGCTCCCTGTAAAGATGCGCTCACGTCCTGTCCCGGCCTTCCCGCTCCGGGGGCTCTCTCTCATTTCTCATTGCGTCCCCTCTACACATTGAAAGAGAGGACAGTTGCAGGGGTTACTTTTGGTGATCACGTCTGATTACAGATGTCCCTCATGAGTGACTCCGCTCTGTCCAGTGCAGAGAAGTGCAAGAAATAGTGGGTGCTCATGAGGGCGGGAGGGAACCTCGCTCTGGGTATTTGCCAATGGCGTGAGGCCGGTGTTTTCGGTCCTGTGGGCACTAGGTCTGATGGGCCCTTCCTGAGGCTGCAGTGCTCTGTAGTACTGGGTTTCTCTCAGTTCCCTTCCCCAGGGCAAGTTTGTAGCAAACACCAACTTATACGAATGCTGCAAAGTGCCATGTGTCCCGGCCAGCCGAGGGGAAGAAAGTTGGTGGATTCCCACAGCCCCTGACGCGCAGGCTGGGAGCCATCTTGGGCCCCTTCCCCAGGCGGCTCCTGTCCATCCCTGGAGCATGGCGCCTGCCCCCTGCCCTGTGGGTTACCCCCCAGTGACCGGGGCTCCCGGGACCCCGGAGCGTGTGGAGTGTCCCTGCGGGTGAGGCCCCAGGGAAGCAGCTTTTCTGCTGGCGGCTCATACGCGGATGTGTGCGGGGCAGTGTGTTAAGGGCTGGAGATGAGCTGTGGCCACGGGGGAGCGTCGGTGCGGCAGGGACGTACCGCAGGAGGGCAAGTCAGCAGCACATCGTAGGAGACAGGAAATGCAGACACGGGCGCGGGGAGACGGGCGCGGGGGCTGAGCGTGGAAACGAGACAGGGCGGTTTTGGCATTTGTTTCAGAGATGGGAGCTCAGCTGGTGAAGATTTCTGTGGCCCCTGGGGCTGGTGGTGACATCAGAGCTTGCCCTCTCCAGGTAAACACTGAACAGTTGCATGTCGGAACCGTCCAAGTATGACGTGTTGGGCTGTAGAGAGAGGCTAGAGGGGGAGACGGTGTTCCCAGGAGGGGGCCGGGCAGAGCCACGTGCTGTGCCCGCCCGCCGTGGGCAGATGTGTGGCAGGAAGGAGGGGAGACGGTGTTCCCAGGAGAGGGGCCGGGCAGAGCCACGTGCTGTGCCCGCCCCCGGCCGTGGGCAGATGTGTGGCAGGAAGGAAGGACTAAAGGACCCGGAAGGAACCTGGCTCCATTGGGTGCAGTGGCCCAGAGGTCAGTGGGGGTCCTGTGGGAGGACATGGGCTCCTTAGAGAGCCCCCGGGGATGGAGACGCAGAAGGGGGGCCCCTCCTCCCACCCCTGTCAGCTGACGGGACGGGCACCTGAAGAGCTGGATGGACAGACGGACTGGTTTCCCCTGCTCTGGGATCAGCAGAAAAGCACTTCCCGCTGACCAGAGGCAAAGGCCCGACAGGCTGGTCTGAGCTGCCGGCGCCCCGGGCTCCTGGGGGCCAGTGGGAAAGTCTGGACACCACCAGGCGTCGGTTACCAGGGTTTTAGTCTTGTGTGACTCTGACATCTGTCATTGAATTACGCCAAGGAAGGTTTGAATTCTGCTACTTCGCCAGTGATGGTCATAGCCCGTAAAACCCTGCAGGTCCGCGAGAGGGAAGGGGGCCTGCCCCCTCTCTGTGCAGAGCACCCGCCCCTGACTGCCGCTCCGTGCTGCCCCAGCCTGAGGCCTCGTGGCCCTGGTTCTGAGTGGCCCCGCCCGCCTTCCCAGAGCCTTCCCAGAGGCTGAGCTTCACTTGGCTTACAAGGGGCTGTGTCCAGCGAGCCCTGCTCCCAGACCCTCGAGCGAGCGTGGGGAGGGCCCAGAGCTGGACTGGGCCTAACTGAGAGTGTCCAGGAAGGGGGTCAGTCAAACCGACTGGGGTCGTTGACTTGATGGTACCTGGTCTCCGCCGGGTGGCCAGGACAGACTGTCCCGCTCTGGTCACTATGCTCCTGCTTCGACCAAATGTAGCATGTGTGTGTGGCTGGTCTCAATAAACCTTTCCTTTAAAATGAAACCAAGTAAAAGCCAGAGTTTGTAATGAAACCCCCATCAGTGCCAGCCTGTGGGGCAGTGGGTTTCGTCCTGATCCAGGCAGGGCCTTGGTCACGAACAGAGCAGTTACCTGGGTTCAGTCAAAACTGTACTTCAAGAATTTCTGAGTTTGTATTCCCTTAGTACAAATATCTTACACAGCGGTTATCACAATTGTCCGCATAAAATAATGGAAAAAATACTTTATGTTCAGTGCAAATTTTCGTTCTGCACATCCTTGGTTGTGAATTCGGGGAGGTAAAACTTACCCCAGACCTAGCAGGCAACTGTGTTACAGATGCAAAGCAATTGGGATAGCTGAACATACCTGCAAACAATGCAAACAAATCAACCTGTACTTTATCTGTGTGCTGAGATTTTAGGTCCAGTGGATCAGAATACAGGGAAAAAACTAATGAAAACCCCTCAATGGAGCCTTCACCCACCAAACAAGATTTCTTCAGAAACCGACTTGTTCTTGCAAATGACCTTGACCAAGGAACAGCTGTGTAGAACAGAAAGTTGTTGCCAAGTGGCCGGGAGGCTAAGGAGCATGTGCCTGTGTAGGAGCCCTCTGTACCTAGCTGCCTACACAGACGTTTCCACATGAAACTAAGTCGGCACGTGAGACCGTGAAGACCGAAGCCTAGTCTGTGGTCGGCGCCGACATTCGGGAAAAGGGACCGAAGACCTCTCACGGCATTATAGAAAATGAAGGAAAATAAACACTTGTAAGAACAAAAACTTCCACCTTGAAATCATTTCCCAGGGCGGGACTCACGTGGGCGCAGCTTCCCAGGTCATCTGCTGGTTTGTTCATTCCAGCGTTCTTGTCTCAGAACGCTCCATCGCGGCGGGTTCTCTTTCCCAACGCCCAAAGCAAATTTTATTTTGTTTTGCTCTGGGGCCACAACTGGTGATGCTCAGGGGTTACTCCTGGCTCTGCACTCAGGAATTTCTCCTGCTGGTGCTCTGGGGACCTATGGGCTGCCGGAGATGGAAGCTGGGTCAGCTTCATGCAAGGCAAGTGCCCCGCCCGCTGTGCTACCCCTCCAGCTCCCACCAAGGCAAATGATCAAAGAGCAGAGTCTGGTTTCCTGGCAAGTCTGAGTTGTGGAGAGCTGTGTTGGCCTCGTGACACACAGGTGCTGAGACCAGAGAGGAAGGGCCCCCCAGACCAGCATTTCTCTTGTTTAATGGCCCAGAAAGTCAGCACAGAGAACTGTACTCTCAGAAACCCGGGGGCCAAGGTAGCATGTCTGCTGTGGGTGTATCCGACACAGCCAGGTGGGGTCCAGAGTGGCCTGAGCATTCTGGGTTCAGAGTTCCCTGGTGAGGCTCTGTGCAGGTGGACAGGGGCACCCAGGTGGCCGCTTATGTGACCGCCACGTGTCAAGGGCTCCCAGAGCCGGGGTAGGGAGCAGGGGGCAGCTACAGGCCTGTGTCCGAGCTACTGCACACACACAGAAGACCGGGGCCCGCGGTGCCCTCCTCTGCGTGCCAGAGCAAGTTAATAAACCAGATTTACAGGCGACGGGGTCCTGGCAGTGGCGGCTGCGTGGCTATTTTGGCAATAAAATTCCAACGCACACTGCGCCTGCAGAAGGCCCCGAGTGACAGAGTCTTAACAGAAACACACCAGGACTACTCAGGTTGCTGCTGTTGGCTGTCACCCAGTTCTGTGATGGATTTAGTCTCTGGGTCTAGTCAGCACAAACTCTTGGTGCATAAGTTGGCTTCACTAGAAACTGTTCCTCCAGCGTGTGGTGATCCAGGGCGAGTGCCACTCGGATATGGTTGCATTTACTCGTCCGATGACTAATTAGGTCCTTCCTCCCTGAGGGGTTTCAACAGTAAATCTCTAAAAAATACTTAAGGATCACTGCCAAGCTCTCAGAGTTTCCAAAATTTCAGAGTTAGAGCTGAGCTTTCAATTTTCTGAAATTAACTCCCATCGATGGTAGCAGTTAGGCCTTGTTGGGGCAAAGAAGTTTGAGGGGTGGGACAGTGCTTGGAAGCAGCGCCACATGGCTGGGCGCAGGGATTCAGACACCGCAGGTGCAGAAAAGTAGAAAATTCCTCTATGTTGGAGGATCATATGAAAAAGGATCCAAGAGTAGGTGACAAAGACCATTCAGTGCCCTTGATCTTCCTGTAGTCCTCAGTGGCTACACTGTAGCTGTAGAGCCTGCAGGCTGCTACACTGTAGTTACACTGTAGTGCTCTGAGGGCTTCAGTATAGATACATTGTAGCACCCGCTCACCACCACATCATAGTTACATTGTAGCACCCTCTCAGCTGCCACATTGTAGTTACACTGCAGTGCTCAGTCCCAGAATCGTTTCTTGGAATCGGACACACTCTTCTCCCCAGCCTTCATCCTCTCGTGAATGCCCCAGGTCAGCTGCTGACCAGACACACAGCGCTGGTGTCTCTGATCAGGCATCTCGTCTTCCTCAAGACCCTGAGTGCCGAGGCAGGAGCTCTGCCGGCCTCTCTTCCCCGTCCGCCTCCAGCCGGCACCCAGCAGCGCTTCCTGAGTGAGGGGTGCCAAGGGGCCTGAGGGCGCCTCACCCCACAGCTGGCACAGTGACAAAGAGCTGCAAGGGACCACGTTCTCCCCCTGCCTTTTCTCTTCAAAAGTCCTAATCACAAGGGAAATAAATGATTCTTTACAGACACAGCAAAGGGCACCAGGCCGCCCCTCCCCACACCGCCCAGCATGTGGCCCTAAAAACAACTCAAATGACAAGAGACACGCTTCCGTGTTGCTGACATAAGGGCTCCCTCCCGCCCTCCTTCAATGACTATTTTTTTGGTTTGGGGCCACACGTGGCAGTGCTCGGGGCTTACTCCTGGCTCTGCACTCAGGGATCAGTCCTGGCGGGCTTGGCGGCCTGTGTGGTGCTGCAAATGGAACCAGGTCGGTCACAAGCAGGCAAATGTCCTCCCTGCTTCCTGCCGCTCAGGCCCCGCCTTCTGATTGGCAAGGGGCTCGCCAGGCTGTGTGCGGCTGCGATTGGGGCAGGTGGCATGCGTGTGCCAGGCGGTGACAGTGGTCTGGCCTTAGAATGGCTGATTCTAAGGGACCAGAGAACTCCCGGGACTCACCTCCTTGGCCTTTACTCCTGGCGCCTCTTGCCAGGGGCACTGATGACAGTGCAGTGACCAGGGCAGTCCCAGACTTGGTGGGGGAAGGGCTGCTCGCCAGCCTCGGCCGACTGAGTGGGGAGAAGCCGGCTTTGAGGTGGGCACAGCAGAGGGGCCGTGAGGCCCGGCCGCGCCTGGACACACCGTGAGGGGCCACTAGCACAGGGCCAGCTCCCAGCACCCAGTGGCGGGGTGGGGAGCTCCAGAGGGAGGAGTGGGCTCAGCCTCCAGCCTCCAGCGCCTGGGACCACACAGCTGGGACCGACCAGGCCTGTGGGAGAGTCTCACAGCAGGGAAGAGGAAGGGACCAGGGGGATGGGTTTCAAAAGGAAAGGTCTGAAAACAGGTTGAGAAGGTGCATGGCCCCCTATATACTTTTCGGTGCTCAAGGCTTAGTCCTGGCTGTGCTCAGGGATCACTCCTGGGGGCTTCTGGGCTAGGGGCTGCCTGGGATCAGCGTGTGCGAGGCAAGTGCCTACACATTGCACTTCAACCCCCACTCCCAGATAACTTAGCACTTGAATCCCGTTATTCATTGATTTGCTCGAGCAGGCACCAGTAACGTTTCCATTGGACCCTATCACGTGTCAGTGTAGCCCAATGGCATCTGGTTGATTCAGGAATACCAAGAGCCTCAAACCGTTCGTTCAGGGTCGTGACGAGGAAGTCTGACCATCTCGTAGGTGGGAGATATTTAGGGGAAGGGAAAACAAGTGGGCAGCACTGGGCCGAGGGGTACTAAGAGATCACAGAGGGGGCTAGGCGGGGCTTAATATGATCTTTGGGGAAGCTGGCATCCAATATAGCCATGATTTTATTTATTCTTTGGGTCACACCGGCGATGCTCAGGGGTTACTCCTGGCTCTTGGCTCAGGAATTACTCCTGGCGGTGCTGGGGGACCATATGGGATGCTGGGGATCGAACCCGGGTCGGCCGCGCGCAAGGCAAACACCCTCCCCGCTGTGCTGTCGCTCTGCCCCCAACAGCCGGGACTTTGTGTGTCTAAACCAAATATCCTGTTTCCCAACTGTCTGGTGGTGGGGGTCCCGGCCCTGCTCATCTAGGCGACGCTCCGTGCGTCTCGCCTGACGCTGCGGTGTTGCGGGGTCCCAGCAGCAGGGGACGAGTCCCTTTCCCTCCGTGCTCGCTGCCTGTCCCTGAGCACGCAGAGGTCAGAGTGTCCTACTCGGCGGGAGCCCGCACGCGGCCTCTCCTGCAGCCGCCTCCAGCTCGCTGTACTCCTGTGTGCTGTCGGCCGGCCGCCTGTGGGCGTCCTCCTGGACCCCTCCCCATATAAGCAGAAGCAACCTGCAGAGCCTCAGGCCTGCTAGGAAAGCCGTGGGGGAGTCGTGTGCCCCCAGCCCTCCCGTGGTGCCCGCACACTGCAAAGGGCCCCAAGGCTGCTCCGAGGTTTCCTTCAGGAGATCTTGGCTGTGCCTCGCCCACCCCGCCCCAGTCGTCTCCAAGCTGGACTGCGTGGGCTGTTCGCTGGCTCTCAGCCCTCTGGGTTGCTCAGTTTGCCTTTTCCTGTCTGTATTTCCTTCACTTCTGCCCCTCGAGGTGTTGCATGTGTGGCTGCGGTGCCCAGCTGCGCGGCAGGTGGCAGACAGGAGACAGACTTGTCTACACCCAGGGCTCTGCCCCGTGGGTCCTGATGGTTGATGGTCTAACACAGAAGAAGACTGGGCCCCCTGGGGTGAACCCAGAGCCACGGCAGAGCTACCCGTGGTGTATTCGATATGCCAAAGACAGTAACAATAATGGATCTCAATCCCAACGAATGAGACATTACTGGCACCCGCTCGAGCAAATCGATGAGCAATGGAAAGACAAGTGAAGTGATACAAGTGAAGCGATACAAGTGAAGTGATACAAGTGAAGTGATACAAGTGACGCGATACAAGCAAAGTGATTCCTTCACTGCTGACCAGATTCTGACCCAGCCTGTGGCTTTAAGCTTAGGGCTTGGGGATGTTTCTCCTTGGGCCTGGTGTCCAAGCCCAGCACCACAAACTGAAAATAAATGCCTTTGCCCGTCGCCTCCTTGCCCAGCTCTGGGCCGCATCGCCACCCGCCTTCTCTAAGCGCAGGTCCAGCCGATCCAGAGGGGACTGTCCTCCGAGTGCCCGCACGGGGTCTTTCGGGAAGATCTTGTGTGGCCTATTTTCCCTCTTTTTTCTTTTGGGGTCACACCCGGCAATGCTCAGGGGTTACTCCTGGCTCTGCACTCAGGAATTACTCCTGGTGGTGTTCGGGGACCATATGGGATACCGGGGATCGGACCTGGGTCAGCTGCGTGCAAGGCAAACGCCCTACCCACTATACTATCGCTCTAGGCCCCAAATATCTTTACTTTAAATGCAAACCAAACACTGCTACACACAAAGTACGATTTCCCAGAACACAGTTGGGCACCGCCTACAGACTGCCCAGGACACGGTCGGGGACCGCCCACAGGCTGCCCAGGACACGGTCGGGGACCGCCCACAGGCTGCCCAGGACACAGTCGGGGACCGCCCACAGGCTGCCCAGGACACGGTCAGACACTGCCCACAGACTGCCCAGGACACGGTCGGGGACCGCCCACAGGCTGCCCAGGACACGGTCAGACACTGCCCACAGGCTGCCCAGGACACGGTCAGACACTGCCCACAGACTGCCCAGGACACGGTCGGGCACTGCCCACAGACTGCCCAGGACACGGTCGGGGACCGCCCACAGACTGCCCAGGACACGGTCGGGGACCGCCCACAGGCTGCCCAGGACACGGTCAGACACTGCCTACAGACTGCCCAGGACACGGTCGGGGACCGCCCACAGACTGCCCAGGACACGGTCAGACACTACCCACAGGCTGCCCAGGACAGTCGAGCACCACCCACAGACTGCCCAGGACACAGTCAGGCACTGCCCACAGGCTGCCCAGGACACGGTCAGACACTGCCCACAGGCTGCCCAGGACACAGTCAGGCACTGCCCACAGGCTGCCCAGGACACGGTCAGACACTGCCCACAGGCTGCCCAGGACACGGTCAGACACTGCCCACAGGCTGCCCAGGACACAGTCGGGCACCGCCCTCAGGCTGCTCAGGACACCGTTGGGCACTGCTCAGGCTGCCCAGGACACGGTCGGGCACCGCCACAGGCTGCACTTGATCTCACAGCAGAGCTAGACACAGCGCTAGCTCTGACAATTGTTCTGTAAATAACAGCTCTACTAAACAGGGCGCACACGCCACACACCAAAAGTGCCCACACGCACACACACACTTGCACACTCACACACACAAGTGCCCACGCACACTTGCACACGCATACGCACACTTGCGCACTCACAGACATCCCATCTAAGTCATTCACGCCACCTCGACAAAGGCGGGAACCGGCCATCGCCTGCGGTCAACTCCCTTCTTGATTTTGCTGCAGTTGGCCACTGAAAGCAATTTTTTCATTAAAGGCAAAAGGAAAGTTTGCTCACAGCTGACAGGAAATGCACTTTATGGCTTCAAAAGGGAAAGTAAGACTTGAAATTTACAAAACAAGCCGTAAGTGCTTTTGCTGTTTAGATTTACAGTCTTCATGCTTATCTAAAACTTAAAATATTTCACTGACTCGCGAATAAGGGGCTATAAAGTGAATTTTAAGCTAGTAATGAAATGTTTAAAATAAAGACATCATGTTCCATTATAATTTTATTGAATAATTCTTTTAGCCACTTTGGTGGGAGACCTGGGCCCTACCGCCTGGTCTAAGTTCTGAGCTAGAGGACTGGGGAATCCCATTACTTTGGATTGTAGTGGCAGAGCTTGTTTTATTGGTAATTAGTAAAAGTTCTTTTGGAACTGCACTGGACTTGTGAGTTTTCATCCATTCTCTGCCAACCTCGGAGGCAGAAAGGAACTCGTTTCCTGATATTGTTGGGGACCCCAGTGTACCAACACGGTACAACACATCCCAGCTTTAGATAAAAAGTACATAGGGGAGTTGTGGGCAACATCTGTGATTGGGCAGCATATATGTGCTGTGAGACTCACAGACATGGGGCAGAGCTGCTACTGGCTCTCCCTGTGCCCAGCCACTCACGAGGTGCCCAGGAGGGATGGCAGGTTCTAGCCCTGGCCCGCCACCCCAGCAGAGCCTTGCAACAAGCCATACAACCCCCCACTCCATGAGGGCCTCCATTTTCCACATACGGACTTCCCTCTCATCAGAACTCCACCCAGCAGACCAGCCAATCACTGCCTGGCTTGCACGGCCGCTTGAGGCTGCATGGTTCACTAATAAATGCTGGATTTTGAGATGACTACAAGAGTATGCCACCCGCACGGCAGAGCCTGGCAAGCTACCCGTGTCGTATTTGATATGCCAAATACCAGTAACAATTATAGACCTCATTCCCATGACCTGATGGAATGGTTTGAGGCTCTTTATGTTCCTGGAGCAAGCAGGTGCCCTTGGGCTCTACTATCATGAGACAGGACGTATGGAGATGATACTAGTGTCTGCTCGAGCAAATCGATGATGAACGGGAAGACAGTGACAGTGATACAGTGATACAGCGATACAGTGAGAGTGTTACAGTGATACATTGATACAGTGTTAGAATGATACAGTGAGACAGTGTTACAGTGAGACAGTGTTACAGTGAGACAGTGTTACAGTGAGACAGTGATACAGCATTACAGTGATACAGCATTACAGTGATACAGCGTTACAGTGATACAGCGTTACAGTGAGACAGTGTTACAGTGATACAGTGTTACAGTGATACAGTGTGACAGTGTTAGTGTTACAGTGAGATAGTGTTACAGTGAGACAGTGTTAGTGTTACAGTGATAGTGATACAGTGATACAGTGATAGTGTTACAGTGAGACAGTGAGACAGTGATACAATGTTACAGTGAGACAGTGTTACAGTGATACAGTGAGACAGTGATATGTGCTGCATATATGCCTCCCCGCTGTCCTATTGCTCAGGCCCCCCTACGTTTTATTTAATTTTACTTTTGATCCCTTCATATATCTCCTCTGTATACTTTTTTTGCGGGGGTGTGGGGAGGCGGTGCACCTGGCAGTGCTCAGGGTTCACCCCTGACTCCATGCTCAGGGATGTGTTACAGTGAGACAGTGTTACAGTGATACAGTGAGACAGTGACAGTGATACAGTGATGCAGTGACAGTGTTTGAGGGACTAAATAGGTTTCTAGCAATCAGACCTCAGTCGACTGCGTGCAAAGCAAGCTCCCTACCCGCTATACTATCTCTTTGGCCCTTTTTCTGTCTTTTTCTAATTTACCTTGTTATTTGATCACTAAATAACACTCAAGGTGTTGCAGGTTTGGCTGCAGGGCCCGGCTGCGTAGGCAGGTGGCAGACAGGCTTGTCTACACCCAGGGCTCTGCCCCGTGGGCCCTGGATGGTTGATGGTCTAACACAGAAAGGACTGGGCCCCCTTTGGTGAGCCCAGAGCCACGGCAGAGCCTGGCAAGCTACCAATGGTGTATTCGATATGCCAACAACAGTAACAATAATGGACCTCATCCCCAAAGAATGAGACATTACTGGTGTCCACTCGAGCAAATTGATGAACAATGGGAAGACAAGTGATACAAGTGAATTCTTTTAGCCAAACCAATTTTTTTTGGTGGGGGTTCACACCTGCACTCAGGAATTACACCTGCGGTGCTTGAGGGACCGTATGGGATGCCGGGGATCAAACTCGGGTCAGCCTCATACAAGGCAAATGCCCTCACTACTGTACTATCGCTCCAGCTACTCAGCTAAACCAATAGTAACCTTGTGATGCTTATTTTACTGGTAAATATTTATGTCCAATACAAGAGGACCTACACTTATATGCCAGTCATACGATATAGATCAAAATAAGGGGGCCGGAGAGCTAGTGGAGTGGGGAGGCGTTTGCCTTGAATGCAGCCGACCTGGGTTTGACTCCCAGCACCCTATATGGTCCCTTGAGCACTGCCGGCTGAGCATCACTGGGTATGACCCCAAAACTAAAACAGTAAGGGGACCCACAAACAGCAGCAGGCTAGCAGGAAATGAAGGACCAGCCCCCCGGTCGAGGGAAAAGCTCATTACGGGCGTTAAGGGCCGGCGTCCTCCCCTCCCCCATCAGTTATTTTGCTGGAGTCACTTGAAACTTTGAATTTAAGCTATCATAAAAGAAAAATAATAAAATTTGTGGCTAAATAAAGCAAAACTGGGGCCGAAATGATATTACACAGGGAGGGTGTTTGCCGTGCGCGCAGCTGACCTTGGCTCAACGGTCCCTGAACACTGCCAGGAGTGACTCCTGAGTCCAGTGCGGTCCTTCACCCCCCAAAGCAAAACGAGAATTAAGAGATCAGCCATAGACATTAATTTTTGATTTATGGGGGAAAATGCATTTGGACCCACCATATAGCTTTAAGCGAAATATTCCTGTTCTGCTACATTGCCCTATTGGTTATATGACATTAGTGCGGCCACTTGCTCACTCCAGAACACTAATACAGCCTTGAGTTTAGGTCATAGTAACTATTAACCACACAATTTGATACCCAATGGCCTTTAATTAAGCAATTTTTTACTTTGTATGTTTCTTGGTCATTTTGAAAGCTCTATTCCGAGGACTGAAGGTGAATAAGACCAATAGACCTAGGAACTTAACTGTTCTTTGTTTTATGGCTCATATCTGGCGATGCTCAGGGGTTACTCCTGGCTCTGCTTGGGGGACTACATGGGATGCCAGGGGTTGAACCCGGGCGGGCTGCGTGCAAGGCAAACGCCCCGCCCAGCTGAGCTATTGCTCTGGCCCCTTAACGCCCCTTCTTAGATAGAAGTGCCTCTTCCCGAAAGCGTGTTCGCCAGTCAGTCCATTTACGCAGATTTATCCTTGGAATCTGTCTCCGTTTTGTGAGCAAGGCTTAGGACCTTCATCAGGAGTGTCTCCCATCTGGGAACATGCTAGAAGCTCCTGCTGCCTGGTTTGCCCCGGGAAGCCCTGGGCTCTCTCACGGTCCAAGCAGGCATGTTTGATTACTACGAAGACTCAGCTGTCAGCAGGTGCAGCTTGTGTGTGAAGGCGGCGAGGGCGGGGCGTTCTCACCTTCACGGCAGGTGTTGTGAGCAGCTCCCACGGCAGTGACACCTGCCTGTGTCCAGAGGCTATGAGGATGCACCTCCGACTCCCAAAGCCGAAGAACGGTTTCCTTTGGGGGAAGAGGAGCTAGAAGCCGCCCGGTGTTGGCCAGCAGGTGCGCCCGGAGAGAGGACGGTACCTTGGAGAGAGGCAACAGCTGGCCAGAGCTGTCTGAGTGGGCTCCAGGGTGGTTCTCCTCAGGTTCCGTTTGCAGAGGTGGTGGCTGGCAGCAGAGGGCAGCTGCCAGCCAGCGAGTGCGCCCGAGCTCTGGGGTGTGTGCACAGGCACAGTAGCAGGGCTGGTCAGCAGCCTCCGCTGGGCGCTTAGCGGGACCCTGATACAAGGGTGGGTCTGGAATCCTTCTGGGAAGTTTTTTAAAAAGAGGAGGCACTTCTTTTTTTAATTTCCCTTTTCTGTTTTTGGATATTGGGCCACATCGGCTGTGCTTACTCCTGGCTTTGGACTCACGGGACCCACTGGCAGGGCTGAACCCAAGCACCCTCCCCGCCAACATCACTGACTCCCAAGAGACATTTTACAGAGAAACACAGCTACCAAAAGGAGGAGATTGTAGAGATATTAAAAAAACTTACCGATGATGCAATCCACACTTAGTTCCTGAAAGGAGGTGCTGTAATTCTGTACGGGAACCTGACACCTAGTGAACGCAGGAAGCCAGGAATGTACTAGGCCTGCTTCGCACAACCCTCAGAGGGCTCACGGCTAACGCCCGAGGGCCAGGGCCGTGGGGGCGGGTCAGAGGCTCCGACAAGCTGCAGGCACCCCCTTCACTCCCAGCATGTCAGCTTACACACACGCTGAACGTGGGACTCGGGCCAGACGCGCCAGATGCTCCTCTGCGAGCAGTCCTCGTAGAACTAGACCTCAATAAGGCAGAATGTTTGCTATCGACCTTTAACAAACTATATACGCTGTGTAGGACATGAAGACACGTCACAAGGTCCTGTGTAGAGACCCATCCTGTACTAACCCAGCGCTCCCTACATGGCGGCCTGGCCCTTCGCTCAGTGTCTAAGCGGATCCGCACACCCACAGCTAGTAACCAGGGGACGCGGTGCTGCATAGCTTTGGCGCCGTCTGTGTTGCAACGCAAAGAAACAAGCATCAACCACTTTCTCCATATAATAATTTAATATATGCCAGCCAAAGTCTCTTTATTCAATTAAATTAAAACAGACCTGCCAATTATATTATCGAACATTCACTATATACACATGGCGTGAGCGACACGGGTGCTGCGGGCACGATGCCCGGTAGGTGCCCCCGACACGGGCTCCGGCTCCCTCTGCTCAGAGAACCGCGTGGGGCCGTGGCGCCGGAAGCCAGTAAACTTTGTGGGAGAAAAGGGGACGGTAACCCAGCACAGATGAAGGTCGTATACTGGACAGTTACAGTCTAGAAAGTTCTCCTGTGTGTCAGTGGCACCAAACCACATTTTGTTTGTGTAGGGAGAGAGGGAGAATGTCCTTAAACCTAGGATAATTATTCTTAGAAACAAAAACAAAGTACCTCTTTGGTGAAGCCTGGGTGCCCCCGCTCCGTCCCGGGGCGGGCGGCTCCAACGGCCTCTGAACGATCACTAAGAAAATACTCTCAAGTAGGACAAGGAAAAGCAAACAGGAAACCCCGTTTCGGGTTTCGCCTTAAAAGTGCATGTTCTGAATCACAAAATCTGTCATCACGGGCCGGTTTCCGTCTCCTGCCACCGAGGCTGCTCCCCGGAGGCCTCTGCTTGCTTGCCCGGCTGCGGTCGGCTCTCGCCCCTCTAGGCCGGCTACTCCCTCCAGTCAGCGTGGTCTGGGATTCGGGGCCGTGGACGGCTGCTGGACGGCGCTTAGTGTCTGGAGCCCATGGCGTAGTCAGTGGCACAGGCGCAGGCTCAGGAGGAGTGGGCGTTCTCCAGCAGGGGGGCCCGTCTCTGTGCACCGTCGGGTGCGGGGCTCCCTTTTGTATGTTTTTGGAGGCAGTTTAGGGATGAGCTGAGAAGTGCTTTGGCGGGGAGGCACAGGCGGCCCGGCAGCGGGGTGTAGGGCCCCCTCAACTGCTGGCGGGAGGGGCAGCTGTCTCCGGGGGCCGTGAGGGGACGGCGTCTGTGGCGGCGGCGGCGGCGTGAACGGGGCCGGGCTGCTGGGGAAAGAAGGCGTTGCCGTGGTCGCTCTTTTGCCCAGGGGGGGGCGGCTGGAGGTGGAGTGGGGAGCTGGCGAAGACGTCGGGGTCCGCGACGGGCTCTCGCGGGGGCACCAGCGGGGGCTGGGGCTGTCTGGGGGCTCGGACAGAGAGTAGCGTGGGGAGTAGGCCTTGGACGTGGGCTGCCTCGGGGGAATCGCGGGCGGGTTGTCCAGATGCTTAGACATAATCTAACACACACGGAAAAACAGACGCAAGTCAGTACGGGCTGCGGTGGAAGTAGCGCCTGGTGCAGACTGGGGCCTTGGGTTTTACAGGGAGGTCGTGGTAACTTATTAAAAATGATTTTTCTCAATGATTTTACTTCGCAATTACTTCTCTCAAAAACTGGCTTGCTCTCGCTTAATCCAACGTAATTTAAGTTACCTGTTTACAGTGTTGAAATTATAGTGACATTTCATAGTCTAGAGAGCCCCTCGAGGGACCACTTCCCAGCTGGCAGAGAACCTGAACAAGTGGGAGAAGGGCTCCCGACCCAGAAGGCCCACCGTGAAGCACGTCGGGGCAGCTGCCCGTTAGCACGTGCTGAGCGTGAGCTCGGAGCTGCCAACTCCAGCCTCCGCCCTGCCAGGCTGGCACAGTGCTTCACGCCCAGGTACACGCCCTTCCCGCTGTTGCAGAAGCTGCTTAGGGGTTCAGGTTCTTATCTTATAGATCAAAGAAAAGCGCCATTTCTGTCTAGGGGGCCCGTCTACACACACACACACACACACACACACACACACACACACACACTCCTCCCCACTCTCCATAGAAAAGTGCCATTTCTGTCTAGGGGCCCGTCTACACACACACACAGACACACATACAATCCCTACTCTCCATAGAAAAGCGCCATTTCTGTCTAGGGGGCCCGTCTACACACACACAGACACACACACACACATACAATCCCCACTCTCCATAGAAAAGTGCCATTTCTGTCTAGGGGGCCTGTCTCTGAGCCCCTGAGCTGTGAGACTCGGGCAGCCCCCGGATTGCTGTGGTGGGACAGGACGGTTTCGGGTCCCGGTAACCGGTTTCTACTTTACCTTAGATGGCGACGATTCCCGCCGGCGCCGATTCCGGCCTTCTCCGCGGAGGAACTGGAGGGGGCAGCCGCCCCATCAGTGCCCCTTGGGAGGCTGACAGATGACACTGACGCAGACCCTGTAGGAGGTCACAGTGTTTACTCACAAACTTGATTTCATTAGCCCTGAAACAGTTGAGCTGGAAACTGCTGGTTCTGATATAAGAAACATACGCAGTGTAACGTGGCAGCTCCATAAGCCAGTGTTTCCTTTACTAAAGCGAAATGCAAAAGAAGCGTGCAGAATTCTATGGGGAAAAAGCGCAGAAGACACTGTTATTTTGCTTCCTGCACAAAATAACAGCCCCACTGTTACTCGGGAGAATTTCAAATTGGGTCCGAATCTCGGCTTTCTGGAAGAGAGCGGAACTGTCAGGAACCCTTGGAGCGGTGATTTCTGTTAAACTTTCCCGGGGGGCTCATTTAGCCCCAATTTCATTAGTGTTTCCCAGCCCCTCCCAGAGCCCTTCAGATGGCGCTGGGGTCCATGCCCGCTCCTCAGCAGGGGACTCTCCTCACAGTGCTCGGGTCCACGCCCCGCTTCTCAGCAGGGGGACTCTTCTCACAGTCCACGCCCGCTCTTCAGCGGGGACTCCCCTCACAGTGCTCGGGTCCAGGCACTTTAGAACAGCAGCCTCTGCCCCCAGTCTAATCTGCGACAGAGCCACTGACCGCGGCAGCTCTGGGAACAGAAACAGACTGGCTTTTAAATGAACTGGCGCAGGAAGCAAAGGAGCTTCCGCCAGGAGCTGTGCTCAGTGAGGCGGTGAGGGCATGCCAGAGGCAATGTGAGCAATTCCACTTCGAAGGTCACTCAGAAAATTGTTAGTTGATAAGAATGATTAAAAAATTCTGAAAAAACTGTAATCATTTAAAAAATATACTTGGCAGGTTCTTTTTAATTGCTGCTTTCGTCAGTTAAATGATGTAACAATTATAACCTTTTGAAAGCGTTTTATGTGCTGACTATTTAAAAGCACTATTTTGATCACCTACCTTTTATCTTAAGAGATGCTGTAAGTTAGTGTGGCTTATAATTATTTTCTAATGTTTACATTTTTAAAATCATTTGTATGAAAAGACAAAACTTTACCTATTTGAAACTACGGAACAAGTGAACTGTTAGTTTACGTTACAACGAGTGGCAAATATCAACAACAAAAATCTATTTTGCTTTGAGTGACAGATCCCGAGGCCCTGGCGCTTTAGTCCCAGTTAAAGGACACTCTTCTAAGCTGAGTCAGAGTCACCTGCCCTAACGAGCACAGGCTCCAGGGAGACGCAGTGTGACCCTGAGAGGTGCGGGGCGGCCGGCTACATGCACGTTTGCTTGCGGTTAGAGTTGGCCAGGGAATGTGTTTGGAACTTTGGAGAAAAGAAGCAGTTAAGTGTGGAGGGCACTTATTTAATATTCTTGCAAAAAGGGAAAAAGGTGCTCCCCAAAAGCATGACACATAGCTAAACTGAAGCAGACGGCGTGAGCTCAAGCACGGGGGAGCCTCACTGCTGGGCCGCTGCAAGCAAGGCGCGGAGACTGCAGGCCGGCCCGGGAGAGCTTAGCGGCAAGTTAGGCTTGGTGTGATTCTGGGAGCCAAAGCGAGAATTACGAGTCTTAAACCAGAGATACTGACTTGGGCCGTGGGGCTGCGCGGCCTGGACAAAGACGGTGTCACTGCCTGTGAAGGAAACAGGAAAAGCAGATTTTTGTCTCTCACCGACATATTCAACTCATCTGTATGCAAAACTCACGACCAAAAAGTGCTATTTTTTGTCATTCTAGTTCTCAATAATGGTATATAGTCTTTATCAAAAAGCTCAATACTGCTTTGAAAAAAATAAAGAATTAAATGGAGTCACTCTATTGGGACTCTTGAAACTCCTTTAAGACACAGTACGTGGCCCACTTCCCAGTCGCGTGAATGAAACGGGACGTTCACGCCGCGCATCCCTGAGCTACCCCCACCACGGCGGACCCGATGCCACACAGCGGACATCATCACAACTATCCCACATTACTGGCAGACTTAAATGTCACAAACTAAACATTAGTTCTGCAACCGCAAAGCTATAAAACAGGTAGTGAATTGAAAAATAAGAGAAATTCAAATTATTATATCTGTGAAAATATTCTCGGGACATATTCTCTCATCCCTGAACAACTATAGTTTTGGGTGTAACATCCAGGCCAGGGCAAGGTGGGGCCCAGACCTGAGAGGTGGGGTGACTGGGTCGGTATGAGCCGTGGACAGTTTCCCTTCCTCTGCCCTGTCCTGCCCAGACTGTGGCCAGTCTTGGGGCTATCGCCACCGGCCCTGGTGCTCTACACTTCACAGCCTCCTCCTCGCTCAGGCGTCCCCCCAGGACGCTCGCGGCCCTCACTGCCGGTGGCCGGTCACGCATACAAGGAGGGGAGCAGCATCACCAGCGAGCACCTTCTGGGATTCACGCTGCTGAGCTTTCATGTTCCCTTCAGACTGCAAGCGAGCTTGGCAAGGCAGAGAAAGACGCTGGCTGAAAACCAATGGTGATTTTAAAGTAAATTATTTCCTTCTTTTGTTTTGTTTCTGGGCCACACCTGAGGTCGTCCGGACTGTGCTTGGGCACAGGAGACCAGGGTGGCCCCGCCACACCCCTGCGTGGTCTCCCGGCTCCAGCACATTGTTGTATGGGCTTAAAAAGTACCAGGGAAACCGTGTGAAATTCTAATCCAACTTCGCCTTTTTTTGTTTTTACTTTTGGGCCTTCATCATCATGCCCCTCTGCTCATCTTCAAACTTGTCCAGGAAAATTTCTTCTCCCTTGTAGAAATGCCAAGGGCACTTTCACTGCCCCTCGAGGTGTTGCAGGTGTGGCTGCGGTGCCCGGCTGCGCCAGCAGGTGGCAGACAGGAGACAGGCTTGGCTACACCCAGGGCTCTGCCCGTGAGCCCTGGATGGTTGATGGTCTGACATAGGAAAAAGACTGGCCCCCCGGATGAACCCAGAGCCACGGCAGAGCCTGGCAAGCTACCCGTGGTGTATTCGATATGCCAGAAACAGTAACAATAATGGACCTCATTCCCAAGGGATGGAGATGTTACTGGTGCCCACTCGAGCAAATCAATGAAGAATGGGAAGACAAGTGATACAAGTGAGTTTTGGGCCACATTCTGTCAGATGATCAGGGATCAGTCCTGGTGGTGTTCAGGGACCACACGGGGTGGCAGGGAGCAAACCTGGGTCAGTCGGTAATGCGAGGCAAGCACTGCCCTCTGTGCCACTCTCCGCTGTTTTGGGTCAAGTGGCCTGAGTTCAGAGGTCATGAGGACCTGGGCACAGCGGTGCCGTTTGCCAGCCCCCTCGCTACGCGGAAACAAGAATGTATGGACTCATTCTGCCAGCAAGTTGGGCACCACAGGGCATCCCTGTTCCTTGCCCACCCGGGCTCTGCCCACTCTGCTGAGCAGCTGCAGGACCACTGCAGAGGCCCACAGGACACACAGGGCGCACAATGAGTGAAGGACGGGCAGTTTCACACGGTTTTGGTTTATCTGGTGCCAATATCAGCTATTTAAATTTGTATTAAGAGCAAAAGATACTAACAATTTTCTTTACAAGAAAAAAATAAAGAGAGAGAAACTGAGCCAGAGAGACAGTACAGCGGGAGGGCGCTGGCCTTGTGACAGGGTTTGGCCCCCCAAGCACCGCCAGGAGTAATTCCTGAATGCCGAGCCAGGAGTAACCCCCTGAGCATCGCCAGGTGTGACCCCCTTCCCAGCAAATACAAAAACAAAAGAGAGAAACTGCGGGTCAGGGCTGTGGCCTAGCATGTGTTTCTCAGGTGTGAGGAAGGGGCTGATCTCTGGAACGTCCCTCTGGAAAGTGTCTGGGTGAGGCTGACCTTCAAGCCCCTGTTCAAGGCATCTCTCGGCTGTTCTCCCTTTGCTTGTTCCGCTCCGGCAAAGTGTGTGTTCTCTCTCGAGCACACGCTCTTCCTCTCTCCTAAGTAATAATCAATACCTTGCTTCACAAAAAAAAGGTGTTTGGGTGCTATGGCTCTGCAGTGACCCAGATCCTGATCTCGCCTGCCCTGTCCAAGGGATCTGTAGAGACCCAGCGTGGGAGTGGGCTCGCCTGTCTCCCGCCCAGCCCCGCCACCACGGCTGCTAGGTCGGAGACGACAGAAAGCAGAACTTGCAGCCGCGTCTCACGGCACACACTCATGGCAGAATCTCCGTAGCCTCCTGAGTCATCTACATCAATAAACAAAACAAAATCCAGCCCGCAGACAGCTGAATGAGTGAGAATAAAGGTTTTAGGGTTCAGGCTTCTGTGGAAAATGATGCTTTTCTTTCATGACTTAATTTAGGGTTAGCAAAATGAGGAGAAGAAAGGTTTTTATTTTTATTATCTCTCTCTCTCTCTCTCTCTCTCTATCTATCTATCTTTGCTTTTTTTTTGTCACACCTGACAATGCTCAGGGGTTACTCCTGGCTCTGCACTCAGGAATCACTCCTGGCGGTGCTCGGGGACCATATGGGATGCCAGGGATCGAACCCGGGCCGGCATGGGCCAGCCGTGTGCAAGGCAAATGCCCTACCTACTGGGCTATCGCTCTGGCCCCATAACAAAGGTTTTTAAAGCCTGGTGTTTATTTGGACTTATCAAAAAGAGGGCAGCTTTCTAACCACATAACAAGAACTCATCATTCTCAGTTGTCAAATAAAATCCAAATTAACAGTAACTTAAAAATAAATAGTGGATGTAAAAAGATAAGCCTCTTTTCACCAAGACTACTAATGTATGTGCTAGAAATAAACAGGATTCTGGGTCAGATCTCATATACCTACAAAGAAAATTTCAAAATAATTCTGATTTGGTATACACTTTTAAACTCTAGTATGGATTCACAGAGGCACAAACAATAGTATTTTCTCTAAAATCAGAAAGCGCACTCTCCGACCGGGTGACCAGCCGATGCCCCAACAGAGCTCAGGCTTCCGCCCCTGCCCCGCACTGGTCACGGCGCCTAGGACAGTCTGTCTGCCCAGGAAGGGCAGAGCCGGTCGGTACTGACCAAGGGCTTAGGTGACTGAACTGGGGTCTGACTTAATAATGAACGAATCCGTCCTTAGTCGAGCTTTATTTATTTTTCAGTTTTGGCGATGCTCAGGGTTCTTGCTGGCTCTGCACTCAGGAATTACTCCTGAGTGGTGCTCAGAGGACCATATGGGATGCCGGGATCGAACCTGGGTCGGCCCAGGGTTGGGCATTGCAAGGCAAATGCCTTCCCTCGCTGTACTATCGCCCGGCCCCGAAGCATAAAGCTCAACCTGAATTTGGTCACGAAACATGGAAGCAGATGAAGCAGGCGCGAGCGGCGTTGCGAGGACCGCGCTGCACACAGGCTGTTTGGCAGCCAGCAGCCATGAGCTTCTGAGCATTTAAATACGGTTGATCTCAGCTGAGATACGACCTAACAGAAAGTGCAAACTGGCCTGTGAAGAGCTTTTAACCAAACAGAGTGTTGAGCGATGACGCCTTTTATGCCGATTCTGTGCTCAAGTATTCTGTATATAATGGGCAAAATGAAACAGATGACTAAAATGTCACCTACTTCTGTTTTGTTTTGGGGGCCACACCTGGCAGTGCCCAGGTTCACCCCGGAGATGCGTTGCACTATCTCTGGATCCCATTTTCCTGGGGCTCGCCACTGGACGGCACAAGCCAGAGACAGGATGGCCGAGAGGCTCAGAGTGGCCAGGGACGGCAGAGCTGGCTTGAGAAAGGGCCTCCTAGGAGGGTGCAGACCAGCGTTTGCCGAGGACTTGGCGATTCTGTTGTCGTTTTGGGCTACACCCAGCCGTGGTCAGGGCTTAGCCCTGGCTCTTTGCTCAGGGATCCATCCTGGAGGGCTCAGAGCGTCGTGCGTGGTGCTGGGGACTGAACCCAAAGCAAGCACCCCACCCCTGTACTGTTGCTCTGGCCTTCAGCAGGTCAACCAGTGAGCCCGGGAGGGCTTGGGTGTAGACCGAGAAAAGGGTTAAGCTGGAACTTTATAATGTGATAAATTCAAAACTTCAGAGTTTGTCGGGAAGGGAGTGAGCTTCCCTTTGTGACATTCAAACCGGTAATTCTGGAGGCAGCCCTGAGAGCGCGGGGCGGGCGTTCCCTTAGCTCTGCAGGTTCTGACTTAGCTCTGCTGTCTCCAAATACGCGAGGATGTGTTTTAGATTCAGTTACTCAAAGTTTCTTCTTGAGTCACACCCGCGATGCTCAAGGGTTACTTCTGGCTCTCTGCTCAGGAGTTACTCCCTCCCGGCAGTGCTTGGGGAACCATATGGGATGCCGGGATCGAACCCGGGCCGGCCACGCACAAGGTCAAACGCCCTCCCCGCTGTGCTGTCGCTCTGGCCCCATTACTCAAAGTTTCAGTTACAGATTTCATCACTAGGCCTTTTAGTAAAAGAGTAACAGATTTAAAGAGAACTGTGTGAAGAGATTTTCAAAGCTTTTGAAATTGTTGGTTGGCGAAATTTTAAAAAATAAAGCACCCCCCAGGCTCTTTCCTCTAGTGCTAACAACTACTTTAAAGCACTTGGAGTGCTGACACCTACTTGAGTGAAAAGGGCTTGAGTGATCGGAGTCGAACACGCTGCAGACGTCGGTGGCGCTGGAGGCCCCGGAAGCGGGCGGGGGGAGCGGTGTCCGGGGGAGTTGGGCGCAGACGCGGTGCCCTCGCTCTCGCTCTCATGGATGCGGCTGTAGCTGATCTTTCTAGGCTCCTGCTGTAGAGGTGTAGGGTGTCTCATGGTACCTGGTCTTGGGTTTGAGGGACGAACACCAGGAGATTTTAGGGGATAGCTATATTTTTTTTGTCTGTAGACAGAGCAAAAGAAACACAATACTTAAAACACTCAAAGGAAAGCTTCTTCTATATAGGCCTGATAAAACTCAACTAATCTAGGACCGTGGAACTCCTAGAATCTCAGGAAGCCACGGACTTCTAAAGGAGAAGCTCTAACGACTGAAGACAAAGTGTCTCAAATTCTGCATGTCCTGGCTCCGAATATAGACAGAACACAGCCAGAGCACACAGCCAGACACAGAGAGAGAACACAGCCAGAGAACACAGCCAGAGCACACGAGAGAACACAGCCAGAGAACACAGCCAGAGCACACGAGAGAGAACACAGCCAGAGAAGACACAGAGAGAACACAGCCAGAGAACACAGCCAGAGGAACACAGAGAGGCACACGGAGAGAACACAGCCAGAGGAACACGAGAGAGAACACAGCCAGAGCACACGAGAGAGAACACAGCCAGAGAGACACAGCCAGAGAACACAACCAGAGGAACACAGAGAGAGAACACAGCCAGAGAACACACAGAGAGAGAGACACAGCCAGAGAACACAGAGAGAGAACACAAAGAACACAGAGTCCAGAGAACACAGCCAGAGAACACAAAGAACACAGAGAGAGAACACAGACAGGGAGCAGACCGGGAATAGTCAATCAGAGAACACAGAGAAGACAGCAAACACAGAACACACAGAGAGAATACAGAGAACACACAGACAGAGAACACAGCCAGAGAATACAGAGAACACAGAGAACACAGAGAGAAACACAAGAACACAGAGAGAACACAGACAGAGAACATAGAGAACACAGAGAACACAGAAACACAGAGAACACACAGAGAACACAGAGACAGCCAGAGAACACAGAGAACACAGCCAGGGGGCACGGAGACCGAGAATAGTCAATCAGAGAACACAGAGAAGACAGGACACAGATGGAGAATACAGTCAGTCAGAGAGCTCAGACAGAAAATGCTTTCCTTGTGTTGCCAACAATGACTCTGGCCTCCTACACACATGGCAAGAGCCATACCACTGAACTATACCCCAGACCATGTTATGGCGGGCCTTAGCCCCTGTAAAAACCAAGCTGTTCTTTCCGAAATGCTTTTGGATGAAAACCCAACATACACCGTGTCCTTCTCCAGCTCCATCTCTCTACCACTCCTCCCTTTCTCGAGTCTAGTGACTGTAACTTGTCGCAAAGGCATCTTAGTGCCGACCACGGGAAGCTGTTTACAAAGGCATCAAGCTGCCCGAAGTGTTAATCTGTGGATGTTCCCTGGAATTTCTCACGAAACAGTCAATTCAGCGATGCTGAGGCTCAGTGAAACTGGCCACGTAGCAGTTTCCCGTGTGCTGTTGCTCACGTCTCTGCATCCTGTGTTTTCTGCCCTGCTGGTGTCCAGGGGCCTCTCGCATGCAAAGCAGGTGCTCTACCCTCTACGTCCTCTCTCCAGCCCTTAGGATCCATCTTTTTAAAAGAATGGTTTTATTTACCTATTTTTTACAATCTATTTTATGGAAACATGCGATTTACAAAGCTGTTCGTATTCAGCTGTTTCAGGCACTTAGTGTTCCAGCTCCACACTGTGACCTTCCCGCCAATGTCCCCAAACGCAACCTGCCTCCTTGGGCACGTAGCAAATTCGCTTTATACTGCTTGCGCCAACGGAACTCACAGAAATGGCAAATAGAATGATCAGGAAATAAACCAGGGAAAGTCAACTTGTGATTACTATATGATTTTTAACCTGTGTAAATAAATAAGGAAGTGAAAATCCTTTCTTAGAATAAAGTGCCTGTTCCCACTTACAGAAGTTCTCAACTCCCAACTCTCAAACATATTGTACTCAACTTTGTTTTGTACCTGGACCTCATTATGGTGATAATCTGACAGGCTGGACGCGATCGTCACACCATGGGAGACGTTTTAGGCTTGTTCCTTGTGCAGTGACTACACGGCTTTTGGTCACAGGTACAATGAGATTCAGCTCAGTCACCCTTTGCTCACTTCTTGTTTTTACTTTTGTTTGTTTTGGGCCTTATTCTTGGCTTTGCACTAGGGATTTCCCGGTGGTGCAGGGGGCCGTCAGGGTGCAGGGAGGAAACCCGTTGGCCTCATGCAAGGCAATGCCTTCTCCTCAGCTCTTTAGCCCTTCGCTTCTTGAATTTCTGTCTCCTTTTTTCCACTCTTGAGTTCTTCTAAGAGAGCTTATGCTTGGATCAGTGAAGAGGTAATATTGTACTCCACTGACAAACATGAAGCAATGGAAATGAATCTACCACAGAAAGTACCTGTAGCCAAATCTGGTATATTTATAATGAATAATTCATGGCGTAAAAGTTATTACTTAAGTGCTTGTATAATTAGTGTAAGTAAATGAGTATAAAGTGTTCAAATTAGTTGTCTTTAAATCTTGAGTAACATTTTTGTTAAAAAAAAAGATAGGCCCAATTTCTTTTATCTGCTATATCAGGATTTACTCAGAATATTTTTAAAGCTCACTGATTTATGGACATATTTATTAAGTACTCCTTCATGCTTTTATCGCATACTCAACTAATTTATGAATGCCTTTACTGAAACTATCCATTAAGCTCATATGGGAACATTACCAATGATAAAAGAAGACCACAAAGTACATAAATGAAAAATATAAATATATGATCGCTTACAAATCGTGGAGGAGGTTTAGCGTTTCGTGGTTCTATTTCTAGGGATTTGTTGAAAAGATAATCTGTAAATTCTTTTTCCATGCTACTTCCCATTGGATTCAAGTTTTCAAAGAACCTCTAAAATAAAAGCAAGGAAATAAACATTAACATGAAATAATTCAGCTCAAAATTAATGAAAGCAATTTAAGAAGACGTTTCCCTTATGAAAACTGCACTGATTTTATGCTTTATTTTACTTTCTCCCCCGTGAGGAACTAGGCTTTTTCATCAGGGATTTATGAATTCAATGAGAAATACATACCCCAGAGGAAGGAACTTACTTTCATATCTGGCTCTGGCGTAGGCAGTAGGGCTGGTTCTGGTATTGTTGGATCTCCCCTGTTATCTCTGCCACTTTCCTCCTCTTGCTGAAATTGATCAGCTCTTTCCCGTGCCTTTTGAGGACTTCAGGGTTGCCTTCTTCTGTTTTCAAGATATTAGTTAGATAAATTCCTGGAAGATACAAAGAAATTGTTTCTAGAGTAAGAAGGGGCGTGCCGGCCTCTGCTCCAGACCAGTCCTGAGGCTCCGTCACCAGACTCCTGGCAGACGGCTGCTCACGGAACGCTGAGAACACAGTCTTTAAACCAAACATCAGGCAAGTTGTTCTGTTTCAGACAGGTTTTGTAAAAATCCCCTCCCCAGAAGGAAGAACAAGTTCAACAAAATACTTTTTTTTGTTTGTTTTTTTGGTCACACCCGGCGATGCTCAGGGGTTACTCCTGGCTCTTCACTCAGGAATTACTCCTGGCGGTGCTCGGGAACCATATGGGATGCCAGGGGATCGAACCCGGGCGGCACAGGCGGCTGCATGCAAGGCAAACTGCCCTACCCACTGGACTATCACTCCAGCCCCAACAAAATACTTTTAATCCAGGAGGACTGACTGTTCCCACATCTCAAGGGTCTGTATTCTGACATGTCACGATTTTGTTAAGGAACTTGAGAAATAACTTATCCCTTACAATGTATTTTTGGCAAAAGGGAAAATGTCCAGTTTGCATTTTCTTTTTGCTCATTTTTAAGATCCTAAGCGGTCATAAGGACTTGTTACGTGCAGGGAGACTATTTGGATGGGCTTAGCTGGCGGGGAAAGGACCTGCGGCTGTGTTGTACACCGGGGACTCTGCCGGCCGGGAGTGCTGTGGACGCCGCTGCCCGCCGGGCGTGCCGTGGAGCGCCGCTGCCCGGCCGGGCGTGCTGTGGATGCCGCTGCCCGCCGGGCGCGTGCTGTGGGCGCCGCTGCCCGCCGGGCGTGCTGTGGAGCGCCGCTGCCGCGGCCGGGCGTGCTGTGGGCGCCGCTGCCCGGCGGGCGTGCTGTGGACGCCGCTGCTCCGCCGGGGCGGCGTGCCGGTGTGGGCGCCGCTGCCCGCCCGGCCGTGCTGTGGACGCTGCTGCCGGCCGGCTCCGCTTCCCACTGCAGGGCGAGAAGAGAAACAGGCTCGATGCTTCCTGGCGCAGCCGGCGTCCCCGTCTGTTCTGCCCAGCTTCAGGGCCACGTCTCCTGTTCTCTGCTTGCCGGGTCTCCTTTGCTTCTCTGCCTGGGCTCGTCGCTTCCAAAGCGAGGACCCGGGTTGTGAGGAATAGACGAGCGGACTAAGCACAGACTAGGAGCCTGCGTCTGTCCAAAGCAAGTGACAAATGCTTCAGTAGCCACAGCTGTCTCCCTGACGCTCCGCTGCCGTTCTCGTCCTGGTCTGTCAGTCTTGCGTCCTGTGCTTCCCCCCAAAGTACTTCATGATGCTCTGGGGAAAATAGTGCGCACGTGAGACTCAAATGTGATCTGCCGTGTGCGGAGCACGCAGAACTGCGTCTCGGTGAGGAGACTCCGTCCCTGATGCCAGCGGCTTGAGGGGGCGGCGAGGCGGGACAGCACCCGGCCTCATCTTGTCACAAACGAGCCGTGCTCAGAGTAAGTCTCGTAAGTCTCCCACGAACCGGAGACTCGGCCTGCAGCAGGCAGTGTGGCCACTGGTTTCTGAGCGGCCACAGCCTGTTCTGGAATGCGCAGATCATGGGCGCTGGGTGTAAGGGACAAAGGAATGTGGCTGGACGGCTGGGGTGGACACAAGCTGCGGTCACCACCGCAGCAGACAGATACAGTCACAGCGTTCCTAAGAGGAGTGGTTCTAAGAGTTTCTGTGCAGAGACTTACGCAAAGGTTTTTTGTTACATTTTGAGAAAAGGAAGTAACTCAAAATATTACATAGTTCTAACATAAGTAACAGAGTTAATAGCGTCAACATAAGGAAACCTCAGGGATTTAGGACTACCAGGGCTCGGCTAGGAAGTTCTTCCGTCTCTACCTGCCACTGTTTTTCTCTTCATAATCCATGACCTTAGCTTCAGCGTTTGCCAGGCAGGGTCATGAGAAAAATGTGAATTTAATGAGAAATTAGTTCTCCATACTGGTCCCAACAGTCCAAAGGGGAGGATTTTGTGGGAATCAGCTCCGGAGGATTTGTGGGGATCAGCTCCGGAGGATTTGTGGGATCAACTCCGGAGGATTCGTGGGATCAGCTCCGGAGGATTCGTGGGATCAGCTCCGGAGGATTTGTGGGATCAGCTCCGGAGGATTTGGGGATCAGCTCCGGAGGATTCGTGGGGATCAGCTCCGGAGGATTCGTGGGATCAGCTCTGGAGGATTCGTGGGATCGGCTCCAGAGGATTCGTGGGATCAGCTCTGGAGGATTCGCGGGGATCAGCTCCGGAGGATTTGTGGGATCAGCTCCGGAGGATTTGGGGGGGATCAGCCTCCGGAGGATTCGTGGGGATCAGCTCCGGAGGATTCGTGGGATCAGCTCTGGAGGATTCGGTGGGATCGGCTCCGGAGGATTCGTGGGATCAGCCCTGGGAGGATTCGTGGGATCAGCTCCGGAGGATTTGTGGGATCAGCTCCGGAGGATTTGTGGGATCAGCTCCGGAGGATTTGGGGGATCAGCTCCAGAGGATTTGGGGGATCAGCTCCGGAGGATCCGTGGGATCAGCTCCGGAGGATTTGTGGGATCAGCTCCGGAGGATTCGTGGGATCAGCTCGGAGCTCCGTTCCTACCCAGCGGGGCCGGTCTGCAGCAGCCTTTCCCGGCTCCCAGCTGGACAAGGGTCACGGCTACCGGGGGCTGCAGCGGCAGTGATTGCCTTGCATGCAGCTAACTCAGGTGGGACCCTACACCCCATACGGTCCCCTGAGCCCTGACAGGTGACCCCGAGCACTGCCGGGTGTGTTCCCCCCAAAGAAAGAGCAGGAAGATCCCTCAGCACGACATCGCCGTGAGATACTGAGGGTTTATGGTGGGGCCGATGAGGGGCGCGGGCACACACAGATTCAAGAGGGAGATTCCATAAGAACCGACGGGAGGGGGTCCTCCTGTGGGGTGGTGACAACAGTGGGGATGCCGGGAGGGGCCGGAGTGTCCCCACAGTATTAGGGAAGACGGAGTGCAGTTCGGAAGTTGATGTATTACAGATTAATGGCTAGTTAAAATGCTAAAACTGCTTAAGTATTTTCAACTTAGATATGAATTCTTAATTTTTTGGTGACACCTGGAGTTGCTTCAGTGGTAGGTGGTGCTGCGTGTGCGTGGGGTGGGGAGGAACACAGGGGTGCAGAGAGCGAGAGTGAGAGAGAGCGAGAGAGAGCGAGAGAGCGAGAGCAGAGGTCAAGGTACTGGCCTGGCCTGCAGCTGGCCTTGGTCTGGCCCCCTGAGCTCTGCCAGCGTGATCCCTAAGCACAAGGCGCAGAGTAGGCCCTGAGCACCACTGGGTACGGCTCGAGCCCTCCTGCCCCCAGAAAGAGGCAGCCTGCGGCATCTGCAGCAAAGCCTGAGCCCCAGCTGCGGGCGTCTCCCCAGCACCACGGAGACTTTAAAATGGAAAGCACAGTACAGGTTTTCAATGTAGTATTTTGATGCTTAAATTGCATATACATGACTAGACCTGAGCATTATCCAGTTGGTTTCCGTGGCCATTTTACACCCCTGACTGGAGACAGGAAAGCAGCACCTCAGGACACAGGGAGCAGGTGGGGCTTCACCACGGTGCTGGCTCTTCCCTGGGTTTTCAGGAAACAGTGGCTGCTGGGGGGTCCCTACGCTCTCGTCACGCTCTGCTCTCTCTTTACAGCGCACATTTCTACAATACAGTAATGTGTTTGCTGCGTACACTGCCGCCCATTTCTGTTCCTTCACCAGACCTGAGTAACACTGCACTTTACACTGTGCTTAGGCATTTTCACTAGCCTGGGCCCTGCACACGGGACGCGTCCCACAGCGTTTCTCAATGAAATCCACACATTCCTCGAGGACAGGCGAGCAGGTGTCGGGGATCTAGAGAGGGCGCAGGGGACAGTCTGGAAGAAGGAAGGAAGGAGGCCAGGCGGCAGGAGACCCATGAGAGGCAGGAAGCTAAGGGCAGTGCTAGGGGCTGCGTGAGTGACGCCAGGGGACCGTGGCCCGGCCTCTCGCCTTACAGAGACGACCACCTGCCCACACACCCCTTCTGAAGAGCACTTTCTTGTATGAGGAAATATCCAAATATTACCCAGTAACTGGCATAATCTTGGGAGGAGACGCTGGCTAACTTCCAGGGTGAGACTTGAATAAAGATTCTGGTATTCCATTCTTGTTCCGTGTCAAACGTTTCTAAGATGAAGGCGAACAAAGAGGAAGGGGTTTCTACCAAGTGCCAGCCTGGGCAGTGACCAGGTCAGACCCACGCCACGCTGCCTGGCTCTCTTGGGAGCAGCGGGTCCTCCCAGGGCAGGGCTGGTTCTGATGACCGGCCAGAGCCATAGGTGCGGTGATCAGCAAGGTCAGCACCCAAGGCAGAGGCTGCTGGCAGGCTGCCCCTAGCCACTAAACACTGCAGCTCGCCCTACACCACACAATGGAGCCAAACTCGAAACTACAGGTCAGAAACGTTCTAAGAGCCTGTGAGAAAGCACTGCAGGGTGCGAGTGAGGCCGGCGACTGGCGACGTGTGGGCTAGACGCGCTACAATGCTCCAGTACCATGGCTAAAGACGTGTGGGCTAGGGCGCTATGGTACCCGAAGTACCATGGCTAAAGACGTGTGGGCTAGGCGCTACGGTACCCGAGTACCATGGCTAAAGAGCGTGGGCTAGGCGGCTACTGGTACCCGAGTACCATGGCTAAAGACGTGTGGGCTAGACGCGCTACGGTACCCGAGTACCATGGCTAAAGACGTGTGGGCTAGACGCTTCGGTACCCAAGTACCATGGCTAAAGACGTGTGGGCTAGACGCTACGGTACCCAAGTACCATGGCTAAAGACGTGTGGGCTAGACATGCTATGATACCAAGTACCATGGCTAAAGATGTGTGGGCTAGAGCCGCTACGGTACCCGAGTACCATGACTAAAGACGTGTGGCTAGACGGCGCTATATGGTACCCGAGTACCATGGCTAAAGACGTGTGGGCTAGACGGCGCTACGGTACCCGAAAGTACCATGGCTAAAGACGTGTGGGCTAGACACTCTACGATGCTCAAGTACCATGGCTAAAGACGTGTGCGCTAGGCCGCTCACGGTACCCGAGTACTATGGCTAAAGATGTGTGGGCTAGACGACGCTACGATGCCCGAGTACCATGGCTAAAGACGTGTGGGCTAGATGCGCTACGGTACCCAGTACCATGGCTAAAGACGTGTGGGCTAGACGCCGCTACGGTACCCAGTACCATGGCTAAAGACGCATGCGCTAGACACTCTACGATGCTCAAGTACCATGGCTAAAGACGTGTGGGCTAGACGCGCTACAGTAACCAAGTACCATGGCTAAAAGATGGGCCTCACGCACCTGAACTTTCTCTTTTTTTTCTCTTTTTGCCAGATCAATATTATTGAGATGGAAGCAAAATTCTAAGTAAAAATGCTAGAATCCATTTGTTTATTTAAAGCTAACCCCCATTCTGAGCTTAAATGTTAGTAAACTAGGTTACATAGTCACACACCTGTAATTTTAGTTTGCTAGACAAGAAAGTATTTTTCTCTAATATGACAAGTTTTTTTTTCTGTAGCAATATACTAATAAAAGATATTATGACATATTTTTTTTCCTGTCAGTTCCAGCAGTGCTCAGGGTCACCCCTGGACGGTGCTGTGGGCGGTGCCAAGGACTGAACCAGGGCCAGCCACGTGTGAGACAACACAGGGCCTTAAACTCTGTCTTTTCTTTTCTTTTTTTTTTTTTTTTTTTTTTTTTTTTTTTTTTTTTTTGTTTTTTGGGCCCACACCAAGCCGATGCTCAGGGCTTACTCCTGGCTCTGCACTCAGATAGTTTGGGGAGATCATATGGGATGAAACCTGGGCTGACCGTGTTAAGGGCAAACGCGCCCTACCCGCGTACTTGTCTCTCTGGCCCCAAGGTTAAACTCTTTATGACATTTCCAGCCTGGAAACAATTTTCTGTGCACTAAGCAAATAATAAAATGATACATATTCCGGCTGAAGCAGATGAAAACTGCTGAGCTGTTTATTTTTCTTTCACGGTTCAGCCTTTGCTTGGGAAGTTACAACATGATAAGCTGCGTGGTAAAGAAATGAGGGGGATACTATCGTGACTGACCGTCCTGGGGGCTATTTACACGCTCTGGCACAGCGCTCAGAGGCCTCAGCACATGCTCCGCCGAGGCTGGGTTTTGTCCCAGCATCAATGCGGGGGTGAGCCAGGAGGACCCAGGAGCACTGCCAGTGGGCCCCATCCAAGTTTGGAAACTCTAAAAGAGCCCTGGAATCAAATAGTAATTCTCTATTGAAAAATGGATACCATTTACAAGGAAAAATACCCAGGGAAAAGCTAGCTTGGAAAAAGTATCACGAATGTTCTCAATTAGAACAGATTGTTTCAACTGTATTTTCAGGGGTTCACTGTATCACTGTCTTCCCGTTTATCTTCTATTTGTTTGAGCGGGCACCAGTAACACCTCCATATGACTTGTCTCATGCAAGTAGAGCCCAAGGGCACCTGCTTGATCCAGGAACATAAAGAGCCTCAAACCATTCCCTCAGGTCATGGGAATGAGGTCTATAATTGTTACTGGTATCTGGCATATCAAATACGACACGGGTAGCTTGCCAGGGCTCTGCCGTGTGGGTA
>JAJIBD010013484.1:0-54157 GCA_021461705.1 Cryptotis parvus | reverse complement strand
GAACCAGGCACTTTGGTGGTGGGAGATGGGCACTGGTGGAGGGATGGGTGCTGGAACACTGTATGACCAAAACCCAAATATGAACATCTTTGTAATTGTGTATCTCACGGTGGTATAATAAAATACTTATAAAAATAATAATAAAAAAAAGAACATAGTTGAAAATGTGAGCTAAAAATGTGGCCAAAATGAGCTTGTTGGCACATTGCTGGAAGCTTTACATGGCTGTGTCTTCTCCTATCATCTGTTTTTAATCTTTAGAGCAATCTGTGTGCAAATGCAAATATTATTAACAGAAATTTGGGCAAGTAAATACTCTTCCATATCCTAGATGGCTACATAACTATCTTAGCTTGAAGTAAATTGCAGGCAATTTAGAACTGTCAAGGATAATTTTTAAGAAGCAGCTTAGTACAGAGGGAACAAGGCAACAAATTCTATATTCATACAGTAGCTCTTATTACTCTGTGATTCACAATTACAGAATTCAAAATAATACAAGGATATTGGAATGCAATAAGGAAGGTTATTTCATTCTACTTATATTTCTGTGTCAATTCAAAGAGTCGTAACAGGCAAAAGAGAGAATATAGACTAAGAAATGGAAAATACTACATTTTACTATTATAACTTTAATTATTTGAATCATTATTATATATCTTGAGAGGTTTTTTCATCTGCAAGGGAACTGGTTTGCAGCAAAACATACTTTCTTTGTAAAGGCCCCCACAGATAAATTCTGTTGGTCTGACAAAGCTTCACAAAAAATGATACCAAGCAGACCACTACCTTGTGGCACATGGTTGGATTTGTTGTTTTGTTTAAGTTTGTAGAGGAAAGAGTAAAGGGGGGGTGTTGGCGTGGACTCCTGGTCACACAAGCAAACAAGTGCTTTCCTGCTAAACTTATACACTCATGCTCTCTGGGGTCAATGTTACAGAGAAACATAACATTATTAAGTGGAAGAGCTAGAGGGCCCTTCCTGTAATTCTATAACCACAAAACTCACTACTCTCTAGAAATGTCTACCTTTGTGTACAGTTGACTTTCAAAATGATACCAATGTCATACATTATTTGACTTTTCAGAAATCACTATAAAATTGCAGACGGTGGGGCCTGAGCAATAGCCCAGCGGGTAGGGCATTTGCCTTGCACGCGGCAGGCCCATGTCGGCCAGGGTTCGATCCCTGGCATCCCATATGATCTCCTGAGCATTGTCAGGAGTAATTCCTGAGTGCAGAACCAGGAGAAACCCCTGAGCATTGCCAGGTGTGACACAAAAAAGCAAAAAAAAAATGGCAGACAAGATGTACACCCACAAAATATGTATGCACACATCTATGTATATATAAATACTTCAATTACTTCCAGTTAGCCTTAGACATTTTATTTAATGACTTTATTATTCACCATTTTAATTGATCGATCTGACTTCTGAATAGCAGATCTTGATTAATGCCTATAATATTATTTAAAATTAGGTCATCTCACGCCTTTGTCCTCCATCTTGTACCTATGGAGTCTGTGAGCTAATTCCCAGGGAAGAGCACACATACAATCAGGAGACAGAAGAGCTGATGTGCTCAACAGGCCCCTCTCCCACTCTTTGCTGGACCCTATTACGCTGGAGGGAAATAAAATTTATATGGAGAGGAAAACAATAATTGTGCCATTAACACTAAAACAATTAAACATAAATAAGGGTATTGCAAAGCCAAATTGTAAAACAAAAATTATTCTATCTCTTAGAGTTTATAAGCAAGGTAGAATTTTTAGATGCTACAAAAGTTGATGTCCTTTAAAATGATATCAGATAATTTCTATTTCACTTGTCTCAGAAACTTCATACTATTTCTAAGTGGCTTTAATGTTGCTACAACTCAAACATGTATATAGTATATATATATATAACTATGTATATATACATATAATATGTATGTGATGTTTACTTAGGTGGGTTAAAGTTTATAATAAATATATGTGCACATATAACATGCATAAATATAATGTTGTTTGTCCTCTGTTTTAATTTGGATATTAAATGATGAGTGTTTTAGATCTTACTTATGTCATAAAGGCAAATTACACCCATTGCTTTTGCATTCTGCTTTATACAGTATAATTCTATAATAATAATACGGAATGTATTATTATTATGTATGATAATATATCCTGTGAATGTATTATATTGTAATAAAATCTCTCAGATTCTTGCTCAGATAATAGTATGATAAATATTTTAAATTAAGAATATTGATTTTCTGTATTTTTATACTGACTTATTTATATTCATTCTCCCAATTTATTCTCTCCCGCTAAGTCAGTTTAGAACCAGGATTCAGTCTCATCCAATACCATCATCAACTTCTTCAGTTTTGGCTTTTGGGTCACACCCTCCAATGCTCTGCGTTACTCCTAACTCAGGAATTACTCCTGGCAATACTCGGGGAGACCATGTGGGATGCCGAGGATTGAACTCCAATCCACTGCATACAAGTCACTGCATACTACTCACTGTACTATCGCTCTGACCCCCATCTCCAACTTCTATTGGATCATTTGACAAAATTGATGAATGAATTAATCAGAGGATCAGAGATTTAGTTGATGATTTATTAAACTTCCAATAAAAATTTTCCAAATGTTATAGATAAAAGTATTACTAAATGACTTTCTTACATCAGTGACCTATTGTAGCAATTTATATAATAATTTTTCCTGTAAGAAATATTAATGTTGGGGGGCTGGAGCGATAGGCCAGCAGGTAGGGCGTTTGCCTTGCATGCGGCCAGCCCATGCTGGCCCAGGTTTGATCCCCGGCATCCCATATGGTCCCCAAGCACCACCGGGAGTAATTCCTGAGTGCAGAGCCAGGAGAAACCCCTGAGCATTGCCGGGTGTGACCCAAAAAGCAAAAAAAAAAAAAAAGAAATATTAATTTTGCTGTTAGATGGGTCATCCTTCTACCATCAATTCATTCTGTTTATTAACTAGCAACTAGAAAAGATAAACATATTTTTATTTATATCATATTAATCAGAGTTTCATGACATCAAATAAAGGTTATTAGACATTGGACATTTGAACATAGATTCATTATCCAGGGAGCTGAGGAGTTAACTCAAAAGTTGTTTAAGGAAAATGTATGTATAAATTAACATTTCTGGGTAGTTGACACATATTCTTTATTGGAAAGAAAGTATTTTTTCTTGCAGTTAGCCTAAAGGCTTCCCTACAAGACAGCTACCATTTTACTAATGGGCTATTGGAAGAATATCTGTGCCCTACAGTAGCCAAATGAGCAGAAAGCAAGGTCAAGCTCTTAATTCGGGTCTGAACTGATGGGAATGAGCCAAACTGGGTGAAAATAAAAACTGTCTCTGAACCAAAGGAGAAGAGAGGCATTAAAGACTCTGGGAGAATCTGAGAGTGCCTGCAGGGAAATTTATTGGAGCAGGAGACTCAGATTTATTTTTATATTGAAACAGTGAGCTTGCTTGTGAGTGAAAAGCAAACAAAACTATCAATCTAGTTGCATAAAATACTTCTGCAGTTTGGACAGCTAAGTAGAAAGAGGAATAATCAAACTGAACTTTCTTTTTTTTTTTTTCTTTTTGGGTCACACCGACAATGATCAAGGGTTGCTCCTGGCTCTGCACTCAGGAATCACTCCTGGCAGTGCTGGGATGCTGGTGATGGAACCCAGGTCAGCATCATGCAAGGCAAATTCCTTACCCACTGTGCTATCGCTCCGGCTCCTCAAACTGAACTTTATATTTCCACATCTCAGTGGATAGGTGGATATCATCACTTTTTTGATGCAAATAAGCTACACAAACTTATAAGCAGAAGAAAATCTCACATAACCTACACATGTGTATCCTTTCTGTTCAAAATGTATCTCAACTACCCATAGTTGTCCATCTATAAAATAAGCCCTAATTTTAATACTATGTGCTAATCCAATAAAATGGTCAGTAGACCATATTTGATCTCAAGACATACTTAGTTTGTCCCTAGAATTTTTAACAGGTGCATATGAACTAGCAGGTTTTCTATTGAATCACAGTCACCACTGTGAATTTATGTAGAGTCTAGAGCACATAGTTCACCATGGCTGATAAGACAGTTCCAGTTGGTGCTCATAATCTACTAGAAGAGAAAAGACACTTTGTAAATTTCTTTCACAGGGTAGGGATATAGCTCATAGGACTGGATAATGCATTCTCTTTGCAAATGAGAAAACCCTGCCTGGGCCTCAGAGAGGCTATATGTAGGATGAGCTCCTTAGTGACACATGTGGGGTACCCACCCCAAACAAAGCCAACAAATAAGTCAACTCTTTTGCTTTCATAAACAATGGCACTTTCTTAGCTCTCAGACCCATTCAATGAAAAGCAGCATTTCCAGAAGCTTCTTCTCCCTTGCAGCCTTCAACAAAGGAGTAAATTTATGTCTCTATCATTTAAGAAACAGTAATTAAGCACTGACTATTTATTCCTATATTAAGTATATTCCAAAAGTTGATGGGGATTTAATTGCTATGCTAGATAATTATAAACTTGGTTATAATTATTCTACTTATGGGAACAATGCATTTAAAATTTTCTTCCTATGATTCTCATTTTGTATTCAAGACACAGTAAAAATTTGCTTTCTGATTCAAGCATTTAGGTATAATTTCCTGAAGCAGGGGGTTTAAAAAAGTTCGGATAAAATTTGGCAGTACTACAGAAAAATTAATGTAATAAAAATGAATGTCTTAATAATAATGCCAACTTAGTCCAACTACAATCAAGTCCAATTTTTTCCAGTCACTGTACTAAATTAAAATAATCCGAAGTTTTATATATTTAACATGCATTAGTTTGTAAATGCATATTAGAATAATGGGTTAAATCAATAAGTTTCTCATAAAGTTCCCGTCAAAATGATCTTCTACATTGTTTGAATATTGATAGAGATTTAGACATTTCTAAATCATTATACCTCTTTTATTGATAATCACATCTATTTGTAAATAATTTAACTCAGGCCATTCTTTCACTATATTTATTAATTATGAAGATTAAGTAATGCATACATTTTCATCTCACCATCAATGCCAATTAAAAAATTAGGGAGGCTTTAGAGATAACTTGAAAGACAAGTGAAAAAGCTCTGCAAGCAAACTACTAAACTTTGACACCAGCACTTATGGTCTTCCAAGAGCTATAGTGATGCCAGAGAAATTTGCCTGAAGTATCCCTTGAGCACTGCTGGGGGTAAGCCCAAAAATCAAAGAAAAAATATGTTAAGTGCTGTTCACCAGATGTTGCAGGACACCTAAAAGCCTAGGCCTCTGCATCTGCCCTGGATTGCCTCCTGCAGGTCACTTCATAGATAGGGGTGTTCTGAATGTGGCAGTCATATCTGACCATGTATTCTGTACTGGCTGGTATAAATATTCTCTCATGCTACCACAATCATCTTGGGACTAACTAGATCTTACCAGCATGTTTGCCTGGCCATGTAGGATCCCTAAGTAATTAGACCAAAGAGAAATGCTGTTTGCTTCCAAGAAAACAGGCATGGCTCCCTGATATACTCAAAGGCAACTAAAATACAAAACTACAATGAAGTAGAAGAGACTTGTGAAGGCTTGGAGAAATATTTAACTGGCATTGGTATTAGTCTTTGGTACAGAGACATGCCATCTCAGAAACCCCCTTCTCTACCCTATAAAGGCATTTCCAGGCAGATCTTGGCTCAAGACATTAGCATACTAAAGGGCCTAGGTGAGGTGCAGGGAGGAATTCCTAAGGGCATTTGACCCTCCCTGCTTTCCATAACAGTGGGAGGGAGGTCCGAGTTGCAGGGGTATAATATTAACCTGTTTCCTCTCTCTCTCTCTCTCTCTTTTTTTTGGGCTCTCTCTTTGTGAGCTCGCACCCTTCTTGGGAGTTTTGTCTTTGTCTCCTCTTTACAGGGCCTTTACACGTGGTGGCCGCTATCTTGGCCTACACGTGGCTGGGGGTTCTAGCTGGGTATCCTAAGCACAGGGTTTTTCCTATTGCTGACTTGTATGCCTGAACCTGTGATAAGTAAAGCCTTTTTAAAACTGCATCGGATTCCTGAGTCTTCATCCATTCCCCGCCGGCCCGGAGGTAGAAGGGAACTCACTTCCCTGCACTGTTGGGGACCCGGGCGGAGCTCCCGACAACCAGATACAATTTTTTTAAACATAAATTATGAGTTAGAGAGAATGTAACTTTAATGTGTTCAGAGTTTGCATATCTCACAAATAATGCCGATACTGTGAAAGAGCCTAAGAAATGGAATGCTGTATTACAGACAGAAACAGTAGCAAGTAAAGTTGAATAATTCTTACAATCTCACAAAGTCTATAGGAAAGTGAATACTGGTATGTTGGGTGACACGCCCTACTGATCCTTAGCCTCCTGCTACACTTAGCTTATTTGGAGAGCTGGTTCCTGCCTTTGGGGAATCTCCAGAGCAGACACAAATGGAGTTTGGGCAGAATTGGACTGATTTCATAATTTTATATGGCATAAATATTTTTATCATGAATCTCGCTTGCCCCAGATCAATATTCTGCTCCCACAGGTCCCGTGTGGGACATACATGTAGATGTCCCAAGAGTACTTGGCCACAGTGGGTCAACCATAATGTAATCAATTCTCCTAGTTCAGAAACATGCCAGTGAGCCTCCAGGCAAGCTAACGTGTCTCTGACTCTAAAGTTAATGCCAAAGTCAATTATTCTGATGGACTTTGGACCTTAGTGGGATCAGCTTGCTATATATTCATGGTAAAAAGTATTAATGCCATTCCCTACAAATTACGTTCTGAACTGCTTTCTGGTTCAGAAATGCAGCCCCTCCTCTCTCTCTGCTAGGGAGATTTTTGCCTCTGGAAATCAGCTCTGGCTTTTTGTGAAACTTGGAGCCAAAGGCCCACCTAAAGATCTACATTTCAAAAGGGTTATTTACCTGGTTCCATCTCTAGATAGCCTAACCCAAGATGGGCTGAACTGGAAGATTCTAGCGGGTATCTGTGTATAAAAGAAGCTAGGAAAAAAAGAAGAAGGGGCTGTTTTGCCATTTTGGCTTCCATTGGTGTTTGCTCCTGTCTGTCCTCTCTGTTCTCTGTTGGACTTCAACATGTAGTGGCAGCCATCTTGACCTACTTGTGGCTGGGGCCTAGCTGGGAAACCAGAGTCCGGGGTTTTTCCTGTTCTTGGATTGTATATCAGAACCTGTGATTGTAAAGTCTTTTAAAAATGTGCCGGATTCCTGAGTTTTTATTCATTCCCCCCCAACTTCAGAAGCAGAAGGGAATGTGTTTCCCGGTATTGTTGGGGACCCCAGCAGTACCCGACACATAGTACTCATTTTTAAAAGAAGATATTGTTTCCAATTCTGGATCAATGGGTTCAGTCATAAACCACTCTATCCCTTTTTCCTTTCCCCTCAGATAACAGACAAACAGACCTTTATTTATGGGCAGAGTGAGCAATGAACTGACCCACCTTAGCCCAAGAGAGAATTATCTTTTATAATAAATTTTCATTTTAGCCTGTTTATTATACATATGTTAAACACATATAACTTGAAATTAAAGCAATTCAATTTCTTTTACAAAGGATGTAAACACTTTCTAATATTACTACTTTGGATCAGACCCAAAAAGGGGGAGCAGATATTTCATTGATAATAAGTGATAATTTCACTGTGATATCTTTCAATGGACTTACTACATTTCATATTATGTTAACATTGTTGGAGTATATGTCCAAATTAGCCCTGGGCCCCAGCTAACACAGAGCCTTGCATTTGTGAAGTGCCAGGTGCTTTTTGCCTGAAGCTCCTACAGGTCACATTGGTAGATTGGGGTCAGGGTTGGATCCCTGACTTTCTGAATAGCAAAATATTCATACCATGAATTCTGATAGCTGGTCAAGGTGTTTCCTCTCAACTCCCATGGGTCCTCTCCTCAGGACTGGACAATTTTACCAGGAATTCCCTGGCTGAATTTGGATCCTTCCGTAAATAAAACAGCCCTGCTAGATCTCTCAGAGAATGTGGAAAGATAGGTCTACAGCTGAATCTAAAAGAAAACCATGTTTATGAAAAATAAACTAGTTCCAGAGGCCCCATTCACTCTCAGTGGAACAAACATCTCTGAATGTAGCACTTATGTGTACCTAGGTAGAGAAATCAACATGATGAACGACCTAAAACCTGAGCTGCGCAGTAGGAAGAGAGCAGCATGGAATGCCTTCAAAGGCATCGAAGAAATAGCTAAAAGGACAAAGAACCTCTGGCTCCAGGCACATCTCTTTGACTCCACTATTCTCCCTGCATTAACATACCCCTCAGAGACCTGGGCCCTATGAAAGCAGGATGAGAATGCTATTTGGGTCTCCCAGAGAGGAATCGAAAGAGCTATGCTTGGAATATCACGCCTCACTCAAGTGAGAGAAGGAATTCGGAGTTCTGACTTTCGTCGCTATTTCAGAATCAGGGATGCTGTCTCGTTTGCCAAGGCATTGAAAATCAGATGGGCTGGACATGTAATGCTATTTGGAGACAACCACTGGACTAGAGCCATTACCGACTGGATCCCACAGGATGTCAAAAGATCACGTGGCCGCCCACCTACAAGATGGTCAGACTTCCTTGTCAAGACCCTGAAGGAATGGTTTGAGGTTCTTCATATTCCTGAATCAACCAGATGCCATTGGGCTACATTGGCACGTGATAGGGTCCAATGGAAATGTTACTGGCGCTTGCTGGAGCAAATCGATGAATAAGGGGATTCAAGTGATCAAGTGATCAAGTGCTAGATCTAGAGGAACATTGCTTGCCTCCTGGCATTTGAGCATAACTCTCATAATTCTAAAGGCACAGCAAGCAGAACTACCCTGAAGTAATGAATAGGATCTCGTGAAGTTTGGAGCAATACATAGCTAGCAATATATATTTGCAGTAAGAAATCTTATGCTGTTCTCCATAAATTAAATCCTGAGTTACATTTCTTCTCAGGTGTCCTCCCCTCAGCTCTACAACTGTCTTGCAGGAGCTTGTAAGTTAAGATCCTGCTCTGGCAAATTAGCATTTCAAGGCCTGGACAGGTGAGCTCTCCTGGAGATTTGCATTTAATGTGCTAGGTCTTTTTGGCTCTAACTAAGACCCATCCTTCTGGATTGGTGGGGGGCAAAAGAGATATACAAGACGAAAGGAAGAAGAGAACTCTCTCTCTTCCTGTCTCACCCTCTCTCTCTACCTACCTGCCTTCCATCTCGGGTCTGTTCTCAGACTTGAGCACATGGTTTGGAGTCTGTGTCCCTCTTAGATGAGGAACCTGGCCTCAGCACGAGGTCTGGATCCAGCTAGAAATTGGAAGTTTGGTGTTTTCCTGACCTTGGATTGTGTTACCAGAACTTAAGTAAAGCTTTTTGGAATTTTGCTGGATTTGTGACTTTCATACATCCGACCACCACCAGCCTTTAAGGTAGAAGGAAATTTGCTCTCCCTGATATTTGTGGGGGAACCAAAAAAATAATGCCCCTACAATTCTAATTATTAAAGTTTGTTAATACTTATAGGTTAATTTTTTCTGATAATCTTAAAAGGCAAAATAGAAACAGAATGAATCAATAGACAATTTTGATGGAGCTACCATATGATCAAAACTATCCAATGATTATTCTACCAGTGTATTAAAAAGTCCATAAATTGAATATTTATCTTGCCTTCTGCCTAGTGACTCAATTTACAGGAAATTTCTACAACTCAAATGTAGGTCCACTCACTCTCTCCTATAACCTCACTTTTTATGCCCTTGCATTCTGTTTTGTGCAGTGAAACTTGTTTTAAATTTTTCGTTCTCTTTTCTTCTATCCATAGACCACATACAACATAAGGCTGTAGAGTGTCAAGTATGCATTGTGAAAGAGTGAAAGTGTGTCAAGCAATTTTTCAAACTGCATTTATATTAACTCATTATTTCACACTGCAGTTTTATAACACTGCTGTTTATTTTCTACATTTTACAGATTAAGTGCTGAAACACAGAGAGACACATTATTTGCCAAGGGTAACACTGCTAGTAAGGACAGATCTAGTTTTAAACCCAACAGTTCTGATTCTGAAGTCCATACTCTTAACCTCTACCCTGACTACAATCTTGAAGGTGAAAGTCACAATGTAGTAACTTCGTGAAATGTTCTCATCTCTACACAAAAATGAAATAATCTTTATTTTCCTCTAAATTGTTAAACTAAATCTTTTTCCAATTTCAGGAAATTTACTTAGGCATGAAATGCATTTAATAAATTCTCTAGATTGGGGAGTTAGAGTGACAGAGCAAATGGTAGGACATTTGCCTAGTATGCAGCCAACCTGATTTTAACCCCAGGCATCCAGTATGGATTCCCCAAGCACTGCTAGGAGTAATTCCTGTGTGGAAAGCAAGAGGCAACCCCTGAACATTGCTGGATGAGTCCCAAAACAGAACAAGTAAACAAAATAAAACTCTGGTCTATTGCTAATAGATGTACCATAGGAAATGTACATTTATTTTTACCCGTAGGGAAGCTACAACATGGAAGAATGGAGATTAATCCACCCCCAAATGGCATGTTTTCATGACACTAAAGCTATGTTTATAAAATTACAATGAGAACATTTTCTAGTAGAGACAGGGAATGGAATGGTTGGGAGTTATGGAAATTTTTCCAAAGAGGTCTGCTGAAATATGAGTGATAAGTGGCATTTAACTAAGTGGTTAAAAACAGGGCAACAACACTGGAAAGTTGGTCCAAGCACTAATCCTGATGTGTCAGGAGATTGAATGGAAGGGGCTTTGGGATCTTGATGGAGGGAAGTGGGCTTTCAGGTGGTGAGTGGGTATTGCAATATTAGGAGATTCCCAAATAAGTGTAGCAGAAAAATATTTGTAGAAATTATGTTAAAATATTCAAGCTTAATGATGATTACAGATCCACAGATCCCAGGAGTTTCTGCAAAGCCTGAAGTAAATAAATAGAAATTCAACAAATACATGTATCAAAGTACTAAAATTAATTATTAAAAACACACAGGAATATGATTCCTACTAAATACCATTTCTTATGTTCTCGTTACCATTGTATTTAGGTATTCATTGTTCTACCATTCTGATTCTTTGTAGCTCACATATTAGAGTGATAACTCTGTGTCAGTTTCTCCTCCTCTGACTAACTTCAATCAGCAAGATACTCTCCAGGTCCCTTTCATGTAGCAGAGAAATTGCATGATTATATCTTTTCTTAATATGAAATACTGTCCCATTGTATATATGAACCATAGTTTCTTTATCCAGTCTTCTGTTCTTGGATACTTGAGTTGCTTCCAGAATTTGGCTGATGTGTAGAGTGCTACAAAGAACATAGGAGTGCCAATATCTTTTCTCCAATTTTTTTTGAGCACTTGGGCATATTCCTATAAGAGTTGCTGGGGTCAAATGGAAGCGAAATTCCCAGTTTTTTTTTTTAGACATTTTATTATACCACCGTGAGATATACAATTACAACGTTGTTCACGCTGGGGGGTTTCGGTCACATGGTGTTCCAGCACCCGCCCTCCACCAGTGCCCCTCAGCCACCACCCATGTCCCCAATTCCTCCCCCCCACATCCCGCCTAAATGGCAGGTTCTTTATCTCCTCTCCTCTCTCCTCTCTCTCCTCCTCCCACACATTGAGGGTTGCACTACGCACACTTAGAAGCCATCATTTGCATTTTTTGTCTGTATTTAATGCTCAGTTCTATGTTAGTATCAGAACTTTAGACATTTATTCGCTCATGTTCCTTTCTCTATCTAAACCAACCTCTGACTCCCACACGCTTGTGGTAATTTCCACTTTTGGTAAGATCACCTAGTATATTTATGTCATGCAAATAAATGCAGTCATTCTATGTCTCTCTCTTTCCTTCTGACTAATTTCACTCAACATGATTCTTTCCATATCCATCCATTTATAGCAAAATTTCATAACTTCATTTTTTCTGACAGCTGCATAGTATTCCATTGTGTAGATGTACCACAGTTTCTTTATCCAGTCATCAGTTCTCGGGCATACTGGTTGTTTCCAGGTTTTGGCTATTGTGAACAGTGCTGCTATGAAAATAAAAGTGCGGATTGTGTTTCCGCTGTGCGTTTTGGCTTTCCAGGGTATATTCCCAGGAGCGGTATGGCTGGGTCAAAGGGAAGCTCAATTTCTAGTCTTTGGAGGAATGTCCATATTGTTTTCCAGAAAGGTTGTACAAGTCGACATTCCCACCAACAGTGTATGAGAGTCCCCTTTCCCCACATCCACGCCAGCACTTGTTGCTTTTACCCTTTGGATATGGGCCATTCTCTGTGGTGTGAGGTGATATCTCATTGTTGTTTTGATTTGCATCTCTCTGATGATTAGTGATGATGAAATTCCCAGTTTTTAAGGAATGTTTATTGTGTCCCAGGAAAACTGTTGAAATTCCCACCAGTGAATGAGATTTCCTTTTTCTCTGCATCTATAAAATAAGAATGAGAATAGGAAAAGAGATGCGAAGAGAAGAGATGTAAGAGAAGAGAAGAGAAGAGAAAAGAGAAGAGAAGAGAAGAGAAGAGAAGAGAAGAGAAGAGAAGAGAAGAGAAGAGAAGAGAAGAGAAGAGAAGAGAAGAGAAGAGAAGAGAAGAGAAGAGAAGAGAAGAGAAGAGAAGAGAAGAGAAGAGAAGAGAAGAGAAGAGAAGAGAAGAGAAGAGAAGAGAAGAGAAAGGAGAGGAGAGGAGAGGAGAGGAGAGGGAGAGGAGAGGAGAGGAGCAGAGAGGAGAGGAGAGGAGAGGAGAGGAGAGGAGAGGGAGGGAAGGGGAGGGGGAGAGGAGGGGAGAAGGGAGGGAGGGGAGGGGAGGGGGAGGGGGAGAAGGGAGGGGAGGGGAGGGAGAGGAGAGGGAGAAGCAAAATAAGTAAAGGAAAGAAAACGTAAAAGACAAGAGAAAAGAAAAGGAAAAGGAAAAGAGAAAGGAAAGAAAAAAAGAAAACATAAGAAAATAAAAGAAAACAAAAGAAAAGGAAAAACGCTGCCCTGGTAATGTAGAAGCCAAATGGTGGAAGGAAAGCAATGAGGGTGGGAGGAATTGCTGGAGGAAGTGGATGTGTTGAGGGGAGTGGTGTTGGAATATTGTATGTCTGAAACCCAATGATTAATAAATTTGTAATTTCATGGTAACTAAATAAAATATAATTAAAAATTTAAAAAATAAGTGACACAAAAAGTGTATCATTAAAATATTACAGAATCAAACAAAAACTATCCAGAACCCAGGGAGAATTGTTTAAAAATTCATGACTGGGCAGTGAGGTCATGTAGCAGGTAGGGGAGCTTTCCTTGCTCAGCATGGGTTCAGTCCTCAGCAACCTACGGATCCCCTCCAAGCACCAACAGGAATGATCCCTGAACACAGAGCCTGTAGCAAAGCAGGGTGTAACCCAAAAATTCAAGCAAAAAATTAATAAAATCAATTAATAGTATTTTGACCAAGGACTTCCCATTAGAAACAGTATAAGTCATAATACAATTAAAGAACTTCCTTATGCTGAAAGAAAACAAAACCCAAATTGAAATTCCTTATTACATTCTACATAAAAATTATATTTTTTGAAAACACTACAACGGATGTTAAGTAGTACTCTGTGGGCTAAATAAAAATCACAGAAAAAGATTCTTCAAAAGTTTTCTATAGGGCCAGCACAATAATATAGCATGTAGTGCATTTGCCTTGCAAGTGGCTGATCTGGGTACTGTTACTGGCATCCCGAATTGTTCCACGAGCACAGCCAGGTGTAATTTCTGAGTGCAGATCCAAGAGTAACACCTGAGCATACCTAGGTGTGACCCAAAAATCCAAAACACAAAGAGTTTTCTCTACAGGAAATAATTGAAAGTGTTGGGACCTATAGGTGTATGAGTAAAGGTAATCATATATTTGTTTCAATAATATTTAATAATGTAAAGAGCTTATGAGACCAAACATTTTTAAACTATTACATTTTACAATGCTGTCTATATCAACATAGATGTAAATATAAACTTATTTTGAGGACTAGAACGATAGTACAGAAGTAATAGTACAGCAGCTATGCTCAAGATGTTATGGCAATGTCTTGTGCGTAGATGACCTGAGTTCAATCCCTGGCACCTCATATGACTTCCTGAGTACAGCCATGAGTAATACTGGAGTGTGAAACCAGGAATAAATCCTGAACATCACTGATGTGACCTAAAAAGAAACAAAAAAAAAGAAACAACAAATTAATTTTAGGCAAAAAATATAGGCATTTCAGTGGTATTGTTTTGTTTGAAAGGAGACAATAGTTTAAATGTCTTTTCTTATGGAAGTTTATAATTCATATTTAATGATATACAGGTATTACAAGTATGTCTCATGTTTGCATTTGAATTTCAAATGATTATTACTGAATATAAAGAGAAAAAAATAACATCTGGATATCACAAAATAAACCAATAATACAAATTGGCTCATGAATATTTAATCTGCACATTAATTCACCTACAGATAAGCAAGGCTTGCAAGACAAATGAATAAACTCATAAATCTTCCCTGAATTATTTATCTACTTGATCTTCTGTAGGAGGTGTATTATTCAAAAATTTTCTCCTTAAGTAAATGACATTTTGAATAGATAGAAAAGTATTCCCTTTATAATTACTGGGCACAGCTATTTTAATAAAAGCAAAGATGAAAGATAGAGATTTGCATAACTGAACACTATTTGAAAATGAGATATTAGCTTGATTCTTGGCTATACACTAGATAACTTCAAAAGTCTCAGATGTGATAATGACTAAAAAAAGAGCTCAGCACGTGCACTTGTCTCTCATCCTTTTACTTTTGATGGGAGTGATAAAGAATTCTATCTATCTACTTATTCACCTGATCTGTCAACTATCTGATGAGTCTTATATATTGTTTCAAATATATCTAAATATTTGCGAACATTTGTTTGGGACAATTAAATGCAAATTTCTAATATTTCACCATTAAATCAGTTTTGCCTATCATACTAAAATGTCCTTTATTATTTGAAGCCATATGGTTATATCAGGACACGCTTAAATATTTCTCAATACTATTGATGAAATAATTTTTGTTTCCTTAGTATCAAAATAGAAGTTTTTTAATTTAATTTTAGATTTTGACCTTAATGATGTCAGTTATTTTGCTTTGTTTTGTAGATAATTATAAACAGTACCTTATTTTAAAACAGATTATAGATGTGCCAGTATAATTATGGCAGAATAGGAAATTGAAGTATTTTCCCACTCTAAGTCATTCTAGACATGATAGTCAAAACCTTCATTGTACCCTTTCTTCCACCAGATATACTTTAATGGGAGAACTCTAGAAAATCCTTAGGGGAAATAAGAAAACAGGATAGGGTGTTCATGTAAATGACATGACCAGATTTACATTTCAGAGTACTCAGATCTATATATAAATGCTAATTTTAAAAAGGTAACTTAATGATTGCTAACTATGAATGTAAAGGATTCTGGTCTACATAATTTGGATTTTGGCTGCTACTAAAAAACAACAGGTCTAGGGAGCATATATTTATATATATGTGTATATATAAATTTATATATAGATTTATATATGTAGATATATGAGGCTCTTAGTATTCCGGAGTGAGCAGATGTCTTTGGGCTACACTTGCACGCAACAGGGACAAATGGATATGTTAGTGGTGCTTGCTCAAGCAAATCAATGAACAGGAAGATAAGTGTCACATATGTATAAACTTATATATAACTAAATACATGGTCATTAGAGGTATTGTAATACAAATATTTCTATGTATTTATTATTTAAAACTGTATATATAGTACTCCATATAACTATACATATAACTGTACATATAACTATATGTACAGTTCCACATGTACATATAAATAATATACATATACAAATATAAAACAGTATATGTATTTGTTAAATGTAGAGCTATATAAGTTTTTTTTTGCTTTTTGGGTCACACCCGACAATGCTCAGGGGTTTCTCCTGGCTCTACACTCAGGAATTACTCCTGGAGGTGCTCGGGGGACCATATGGGGTGCCGGGAAGGAACCCGGCCAGCACTGGCGGGCAGTGCAAGGCAAACGCCCTACCACTGGGCTATTGCTCGGGCCCCAGAGCTATATAAGTTTTATATAAACAAATATATATATATATACATATAAGTATATGCATTATAGACATCTATGTACATATACAACTGTTTATATAGTTATGCATATAAATAACTATATATGGTTTGTATATGCATACATATATATTATTTCTATTCCCAAAGAAATACCAACCAAAAAAAGCTTTTGGTTTTTTTTTTTTATAAAAACCAAAAGCTTCATTTTTTTTGCTATCATTCAAAATACAGTTAACATATTGTAGTGAATGTGTATATATTCCATGTGTATACATTCCTATGTGTGTATTAACCTATCATAGAGCACATAGCAAGTTAGCTAGCTATTAAGATATGAATCTGCTGGGTGGAGCTCTAAGGACAGGGGAGTCCGGATGTGGAAAATGGAGGCCCTCATGGAGTGGGGGTGGTCTGGCTTCTTGCAAGGCTCTGCTGGGGTGGCGGGCCAGGGCTATAACCCTTCATCCCTCCCGGTGCCTCCTGATCAACTGGACACAGGGAGAGCAAGTAGCAGCTCTGCCCCGTGTGTGTGAGTCTCTGGATCAGCATACCTGAGCCAGGCTTGGAGAAGAGTGCTGCAGGGTGGGTCGGTGAAGAGCAGGGCTGTGGTCAGCTCTTCTGCTGGGTGGAGCTCTGAGGAGAGGGGAGTCCGGATGTGGAAAATGGCGGCCCTTGGTGTGAGGGTTCCTCTGGCTTCTTGTGAGGCTCTGCTGGGGTGGTGGGCCAGGGCTAGAACCTCCCCATCCCTCCCCGGGCCCCTCCCTGGGTACAGGGAGTGCAAGTAGCATCTCTGCCCCCATGTGTATGAGTCTCTCTCTTCTCTAATATTCTTATAAAATTCACAATAAGTTTAAAATATTTAAAAGAGGTAAAATAAAGAGATTGAAGACTGCTCTCTTTTTTTCATTTTTAGGTATTACTAAAGTTCTAACCAGGGGGTTTCATACATAATATCCCACTCAAGTGACATCCCCTCCCTTAAATACTTTTAAAAAATTAATTTTTAAATAACATCGAATTTATTTTAAATCACTCCATGAAAAAAAACCTTCATTGCTTTGGATAATACTTTTCCCCCAAGTGGCCATAAGTTAGGCTTATAGATAATAGGAAGCAAAGACTTGCGTGTGGCTGATTCTAGACCAAAACTCTGCAGCATATCAGCGTATGGTTTTACTGAGCATAATCGATACTCCATCAAGGAGTGATTCCTCAGCATCTTTTTTTCAAACAACTAACTCTTGATCACTGATCTTTTGAATTTTTTCACTTTCTATTTTATTAACTTTTTACTCTATTTTATTATTTCCTTTCTTCTACTTGCTTTGGATTCCTTTTGTTGGTCTTTTTCTAGATGCTTAAACTATGAAGTTAGTTGGACCCTTTCATTTTTCTTAATAAAATATTGCATTACTATGAAGTATTCTGTTAATACTATTTTTGCGATTTCCCATAGGTTTAAATCTTGTTCTTTTCCAGTAATCTTGTGATTTCCTCTGTTTCCTCTTGGTCCCATTGGTTGTTCGGTATTGAGTTGGTATTTTTCATGGTAGGTCACATTAAAGAGTTCATAATCGAAAGAATGCTTATGTTTAATTATAATCAATTTTTGGTAAAATGTTGCAATAATACAAAACAATAAATATATACAGTATTTTCTAAAAATTGTAATAATATATGAAATACTGATCTTGATTTTTAGAAGATTGATTAAGTAGGTAGGTAGAATGAACATTACTGAAAAGATATCTATTACGTTTGTCTAGAGCACATGATATCTTATAAATGATGTGTTGTAGGTGTGGACTTTAACGGTTTATCTCAGAGTTCTCTTAAACTCTTTCTTTCTAAATCTTAAAGTGTTGAAAGTATTCAATATTAATTTCAATAATAATAAGGCAAGCTACCCTTGTATTTCTAGATAATGTGGCCATTTCTTTATCAAAACAATGGATTTTTTTTTAAAAAAAGATTGCAGTTTTAGGTAATCTCTCTCAAAATGAGATCAAGTGTAGTGTAGATAACAGAGCCCATCCTTAGTGTCTGACTCAGCCTAACAAATGGATGAGAGTAAATCAAGTTTCTACTATGACTTGGGAACATACATCAAATACATAAAGAGACAATCCCCTGAGGAGAACATTAATCAAAACTGTTGGTTGATGGTCTTCAGAAAAGCTGTGGGGCCTGAGTATCCATTGTGTTTCAGTGAGAAAAGCTTTAATGCCCTGCGGGTACCGTGGAATATTTTCTGACAACACTGAGCAGAGCCTCTGACCTCTAGGCCATCAGTGAAGGTCATATGCTATCTCTGAAGGACCCTCTGTCCTCTAGTCAAGTAGGATCATGACTGTCCACAGAAAGCTCACTGAAAACAAGTTTCATGTGGGCCACTGTGCTGGCCACACTTTGAAAAATAAACATTTATTCTTTCAAAGCCTTCTCCCTTATATTATAGCATATAAGGAGCCTTCTCCTTATATTATATAATATATATTTTATAATATATTATATATTACATATATCTAGTATATTAAATACATTAAATATATTTATTATATAATATAATATATTATATATTACATATTATATTATATATGATAACATATATTATAATATAATATATAATATAAGGAAACAGACATGGGGCAGAGCTGCTACTGGCTCTCACTGTGCCCAGCCGCTCATGAGGTGCCCAGGAGGGATGGCAGGTTCTAGCCCTGGCCTGCCACACCAGCAGAGCCTCACAACAAGCCAGATGAACCCCCACTCCATGAGGACCTCCATCTTCCACATCCGGACTTCCCCTCATCAGAACTCCACCCAGCAGACCAGCCTATCACAGCCCGGCTCATCAGCAGCCTCACGGTTCATCAATAAATGCTGAATTTTGAGATGATTACAAGAGTATGCTACCCACACGGCAGAGCCTGGCAAGCTATCCATGTCGTATTTGATATGCCAGATACCAGTAACAATTATAGACCTCATTCCCATGACCTGATGGAATGGTTTGAGGCTCCTCATGTTCCTGGAGCAAGCAGGTGCCCTTGGGCTCTACTTGCATGAGACAGGACATATGGAGATGTTACTGGTGCCCGCTCAAGCAAATCGATGATGAACGGGAAGACAGTGATACAGTGATATAAGGAGAAGGCTATATATACTATATTATTTTATAATATATACTATAATATATAGTGGTAGATAGTGATTATAGTGATATGATAGTGATGATAGCAATATAGTGATGATAGTGATAGATAGTGATTATAATATAATATATTATATATAGCCTTCTCCTTATATTATATTCTATGATTTTTGCTTTAAAAATATCAAATGGGCAATGAGTAAAACACATCAAAAATAATACTAAAAATTCTTAATCCTTAAAACATGTCACAACTTTCATTTTTTATTGTGGTATTATTAGTCAGGGCAACTAATCAATCAGCCTATGACAGAGATTACAGGAACTTAATTAGACAGAGGAATTTTTCTCACTGTCTTCAAACCCAAGTGAGTTTTGAGCAGCCTTATAATCAATTAGAACAAAAATATGCCCCATAGATCTACATTTCTTCCTATGACACTGTCACCTTGAGATATGCAAGTCCTGAATTGCTGTGACTTAGAAGAGAAAAAAATTTGTGATTTGTATGGAAACCTAATGGTCTATGCTTGAAGAGGGATCCACCACATTCACACTCTGAAGGACAGTCAGCCACATGGACTGACTGACCAGGAAAGTATTGGATGCAGGTGTCAGCCTCTACCACAGCTACTTGTTGAGAAGTTGTATCAATTGACCTGACACACGTCACTCAACAGAGAGACCTAGATTAGTTTCACTAGAATGATCAATATGAAGGTTTTCCTTTCTAGGAAAAGGGCCCATATGTACACTTACTCTGGTACACTTATTTGGGTCTCCCAAAGAGGAATTGAAAGAGCTATGCTTGGAATATCACGCCTCACTCAAGTGAAAGAAGGAATCTGGAGCTCCAACCTCCGTTGCTGTTCCAGAGTCAAGGACGCTGTCTCGTTTGCCAAGGCATCAGAAAATCAGATGGGCTGGACATGTAATGTGATTTGGAGACGATCGCTGGACTAGAGCTATTACCGACTGGATCCCACGGGATGTCAAATGATCACGTGGCCGCCCACCTACAAGATGGTCAGACTTCTTCGTCAAGACCCTGAACGAATGGTTTGAGGCTCTTTATATTCCTGAAACAACCAGATGCCACTGGGCTACACTGGCATGTGATAGGGTCAAAAGGAAATGGTACTGGCGCTTGCTTGAGCAAATCGATGAATAATGGGATTCAAGTGATCAAGCGATGTACACTTACATTTAAAAAAGTTCTCTAATAGCATCATGTTTGATAAAATTAAATCCTATTTCTCTTGCATGTTTATGTGTGACAATGAACCATTGCATAATTTACCCATCTTAGATTCAAGTTACAAGGCAGGAAAAACAAGACAACTGATGAGCATGTGGCATGCAGTAGTGCATGTATGAGAGACATGATGAGTTACTGAGATGAACTTGTCTATCACTAGGAGTTCATCACGATTTTTAAGCATACCTTCATTTTATTACTTCCTCATGCCAGAATACTTTATGCTAGTCCCTGTCTTTGAAAGCTGTCACCATTTTATGTCTTTCCTCAGGTCTGACAAAAATTACTTTAAAGGGTCAAAATGATAGTAAAGCAGGTAGAACATTTGCCTTGCACACAACCAGCCGGGGTTTGATCCCCAGCATTCGAAATGGTCCCTGAGCACTACTAGGTGTGAATCCTGAGTGCAGTCAGGAGTAAACCCTGAGCATCAACAGGTATATGGCCCCAAACAAAGCAAAACAAAATACCTCGAATAATGGGAAAAAGCAATTATGAATAAGAGTAATTTGGTTATCATTGCTGCCCTTAAATATTCCAAAAACAATATGACAAATCAAGGATGAGTGACATTATAGACTGTTACATTTCTAAATTAAAAATTCTGATTCTTGATTAATGTGGTTTGTATGCTTTGGCTTAAATGTTTTAAGACTTGACAAAAAATAAATCTCAGTATAGTCTTCACTTAATAATTATCTACTGACATTTATATTGTGCTCTTGCCTTATATGTTGTCTTTGTCATCTCATAAGTATTAATTCCCCTAGTTAAGTGATTTTCAAAGTTCACTTTTTATTAAATAGATGAGCATTTATAACAAAGCAAGAATTCACTATTAACAAAATATTACTTACTTAACTTTAATTTCTTAACAGAATTCAAAGATTTGGGACGGATTAAAACTATCTATACACAGTAACTTTTCAAAATAAAAAATATAGATGTATTTATAAAATAGGCCTTTTATACCAACAAACTATGTGCCAAAACATGCTGTTGGTTTTTATTATATATATATAATTAATAAAATATATATATATATTATATTATATATATTTGTATATATATTATTTTATGTATTTTATATTATCTTATGTATATATATATATTTGCTTTTTTGGGTCACACCCAGCAATGCTCAGGGGTTTCTCCTGGCTCTGCACTCAGGAATTACTCCTGGCAGTGCTCGGGGACCATATGGGATGCCGGGATCGAACCTGGGCTGATATGGGCGGCCGCATGCAAGGCAAATGCCCTACCTGCTGGGCTATTACTCCGGCCCCTTATTAAATATATTTTTAAGTTTTAAATAGATTTTTGAGTCTAGAAATCACATATAGAACTGATATTTGAATGGTATTTTCTTTTAATTTATATTTTGGTTTGAAAGCTCAAGTGTGATTTATAGATAACCTCAAATAAAAATTTAAATTGCTCTATAACAGTGAAAGAGTTCCTCTTTCAGTTTTGCAGCAAGTTGTAGAGTTTCTAAGCAAAAAGTTTTGCCAAGTAGATGAAACGGGATATTATTCAAAACTACTGCAACAGAGATGAATGACCACTTGCTCAGAGCTTAATTCAAAGAGAAGAGGACTTGGTAAGAGAGTTGAAGGAAAGGGAATCTGCGGGCCTTTTGTGTTTAGAAATTGCCTTTATCCAAATGAAAAGTCCCATGGTAATGAGCATTGCAATTTCATTTCAGTCAGAATCCTGCTTACATCAGCCTCATATCCTAGCACAGAGACAGGGAATTAGGGGCTCTTTCCCAGAGTAATTGTATTTTCAAGTGGTGACTCTTGGGTCCTTAAGAAATTAATTTCTAGTTTAGAGAATGGCAAGAGGCTTTTAAATAGACATGTCTCAAAGGAGCAAAGGGGAAGGATCTCTTAGCTCTGAGCCATAAGTAAAAAAAAATCTAGATTTTAATCAGGAAGAGCCACATCATGTTTAAAGGTTAGTCAAGGGAGAGAAATTTTAAGGTCACTTTGGTCAATATAAGTGATTAGGAAAATAAATATAGTGGAAAAGCAATACCAAATGTTGTCTTTCACACATCAGCCTAGTATAAAAATAATTAAAATATAATAATGTTAAAAAATAAGTGAAATCTCTATATAGATACGGACAAAAACCAGAAACACACACAGTGATTGAATTGAAACCCAGAGCTAATTTAATTTCATATTGTGAAAGAGGCAGAAGTTGCTAGAATTTCAATTCCTACAAGGTAATAAATAGTACATGCAGTAAAAATATATTATTAATGGGAAGAATATATAGCAAGCTTATGTTACTGTCTATTTGTGGTAAGGAAAATATAGCAAAGGAATGAAATGTTTAGGGAGATACTTTAAAAACATACTAACCAGTTATTATAAAATTCAATTCACAAAACTCAGTAAGTAAATTGCCAGTCACCTTATAAAATTCTTTGATATTTAATTTTCTTATTTGTCATATTTGCATAATTATTGTTTCTCAAAAAAACAGAAAATTATAAACATCAAATTAAATAATGCATGTGACAGTACTTTTTAAAAAATTGATAGAGAGAGACAGAGAGAGAGAAAGAGAGGAAACTGGGGTACCTGCTATTAAGGCAGCATGGGGGTGGGCAGGAGGGGGTGGGGTACATTGGTGGTGGAAATGGGGCACTGGTGGAGGGATGGGTGCTGATATACTGTATTACCAAGAACCAATTATGATCACCTTTGTAATTGTATGTTTCACTGTGGTATAATACAAAATAAAAAAATAAAAAAAATTGATTTGTAACAGGCACTATCATGGGACCAATAAAGGGAATAAGGATGAAACACAACTTCTAAATGCCTCTACAAAACTACATGATTTCTGGCAAGTTATAAAAATGATCTATAATAAAATAACTTGGATATGACATTCAAAACATAATATGCTTGAGAGAACAGGAAAAGCTTTTGCAAGACAGGTGAAATTTAGAGTAAATTTTAAGTTTGTTTATAGTAGAGTCCATCAAGCATCAGACACTATAGATCTAAAATTTGAAAATTCTTCTATGAAAAAATCATGGCAGTCTATGGATAGTTCGTTACAAAGGATTGAAGGTGAGAAAATAAAATTGTGGATCAGAGCCATGAATTCTTAATGTAAGATACACTTTACCTCACGTCTTCGAGAAGCGCTCAGTTATAGAGCTTGTGGGGTTGAGGAAGGAGAACCACTTAAATGGTTCTCTCTTCAGGAATCAATTTTACACATTCAATTAGTGTTCTCCAATTCTTGACCTGCCTCTCTCTAGATGACTCTGCCCTGAATTGCAGAAAGGTATGTGGCTGGTTGCTTTGACATGTTTTCATTACCATAAGCTTAAGGAAAAGATCATTAAAAAATTGAAAAGACATTTAAGGCCACTGACACAAATACACACATACATACATACACACACACTGGAAAATCAACACCCACTCACTCACACAAACATGGACACACATACAAACAGACACACTGGAAAATCAGAACATTCGATTAAATCAAATTACCTCCCAAAACCCCATAGAGTCGCTTATCTTAAGATTTTTGGCATACAGTGTGGGGAAGGAAAATGGGTAGGGTGAGTTTTAATTCTGCCAGCATTCATACATGAACTATCAGAAAGTTGGCTGATTTTTAAAAGTATTTGTTCTTGTTCAATCTTTCAAACCTCAGGTCAACAGTTCTAAAGGACATTGTTCTGTGTTGAATATAATGAAATCCTGCTTTGTGTGCCAGGACAGTAATTGGAACTACCCTTAAATTTGACTGGCTGATGGGGCATGAAATTCAATTACTGTTCATCCAAGTATTATTTGAACTCTACAAGTTTGTTCTTTTGTAAAATTTAACAAATAAGAAAGAAGGAGAGCGTCTTTCAGTTGAAAGATATAATTGGCATTATTATCTTGTAGTTATAATTAGCCTTCTATTCCATTAGAATTCTTGTCTGAAGAGAAGAAATAAGAATAATTGAACAGAATGAATAAACTTGAATGATTTGACTAGGTCACTTGAGTCAACTTTTCATGTTTTTCAACTTAAAAGTTTAAGCCAACTATAAGTAAAAGAGATGTTGCAAAATATTCACTTATATCAAGACTACATCAATCACCAAACCCAGGACTGGATATTGAGTATGGTTGTAGTTTAAACTCACTAAGTGATATAACCTTAACAGTCCCAGTCAACAATAACAATTAATCTGCATAATAAAATAATTTAACACCTGCCTCCTCACAAGGGCAGTGGTTTTCTTTTCATGCCTTTTATAAGGCATGGACTGTAGAAATTATACAAGGGTTATGGCACCTGCCTAGCACTCAGCTGACTGCTGTGTCTCTGAAACCAAATATGGTCTCCTCAGCATCTCTAGAAGCAAGAACAGAGCCTAGAGTAAGCCCTGAGCACCACTGGGTGTGGTCCAAATATTCACACTATATTCACCAACAGTAAAACAAAACCTCAGGAGTTTTTGCACGTATACTGGAAATGCTCTTATCCATCTTTCTAGGAGGATACCTCATTCATGAACTGCTGGATAAAATCCATGAGACATTAAAATTTCATCAGATGAATTTTGGTTTGTGACATTTTTGTTAGTATATACAAATCAGCAACACATTGTCATCCCATTGACTCATTTAATTGTTCTATTAAACAGAGCTTCTCCTCTGAAAGACTGATCTCAAATGACACACCATTTCCTCTTAAGCCAGAAGCTTCCTTCTTGTTTATCTCTCTGATATCAAATAACTTCATCTTCTCTGCAAAGGTGAAAGTACTGAATCAATCCTCCCTTTGAAACTTTCAATTTCCACATGATGGATTACACTTATTTTGGAGAATAGCTGCAATTTTCTTATCAGCCTAGAAAAATACAGAATAAATTATTGGTTTTCATGAAAGGAGTACAGCTTGGTTTTATAAGCCTTCAATGTCAACATGCATTAGAAATTCTGGGGATTAATTTGACTTCTCTTGCATTAGTAAATAAGCCAAGAATTTTGTATATTTGTACTTGTAAATGGACTATTTTTGTGTTAGAAACTTTGCCAATATCAAGCACAATGACTTCAAGTGAATGATAGAATATCCCTTACAAATTTACCAGTGAGTAGATACAGGCAACTGTTAAAAATTTTACTAGGATTTTGCTTTCAAACATTACTTGAGGGCCCAGAGTGATAGTACAGAGGGTAGAGTATTTGCTTTGCATGGGGCCAGCCTGGGTCATATCCCTAGGATGCCTAGCATCCCATATGGTACCCTAAGCACCACCAGGAGTGATTCCTTAGTGCAGAGACAGGAATAACTCTATTGCCAGGTGTGATCAAAAAGGAAAAGTATTTGTTTTAGAACTTACTCCTGGGTCTGTGCTCAGGGATCCCTTCTGGAAATGTTCAAAGGACCATATACAGTGCCAGGGATCAAACTGTGCCTGCCTGCATGCAAAGAAAGTGTCTAACCCCTGTACTATCTTTGTAGGTTTCAAATATTATTAATATAGTTACTACTACTAATAATAATTTTTTGGTTAATTGGCCACACCTAGCTGTACTGAGGACTTAGGTCTGGCTCGTGCTCAGGACTCATTCCTAGCAGGCTCAGGGTATCAGTAGGGTGCCAGTGATCAAATTGAGCTGGATATGTGTAAGGCAAGCACCTTGCCCACTGTACTATCTCTCCTATCTCTCCAGTCCCTCAAACATTATTTTTATTTATTTTATTTATTTATTTTTCTTTTTTAAAATTTTTTTTTTATTTTTACAATTACCAAGATATACAATTAAAAAGTTCATATTTGGGTTGTGGTCATACAGTGTTCCAGCACCGATATACAATTGCAAAGATGTTCATATTTGGGTTTTGGTCATATAGTGTTCCAGCCCCCATCCCTCCACCAGTGCCCATCTCCCACCACCAACATCCCCAGTTCCCTCCCCCTCCCCCAGCCCACCTCCATGGCAGGTTCTTTACTTCTTTTTCCTTTCTCTCTATCTCTTTCTCTTTTCATTCCATTCCAGATTTCAACCATTATTTTTAAGTAAAGAATTTTTGAAGCTAAGAGTGGATATTAGAGAATTAAAGTAGAAAGAATAAATATAAATTTTACTTTTTATTTAGATTTTCTAAACTTACCTAATCTTATTGACACGATGACGACAGACTTCAGTTAAATACTCACAAACTAAACATAAACAAAAGACTTCAGGGACACTTACCTGTAATATTAATAGCTTACTGAAAATTATTTTATGAGCGAGATGTGATCATTGAATAATTAGAAAAATACTCTAAGTTTAATTTTTACAAAATCCATGATTATTTTTACATACTTTCTTATTGTCCTACTCAAGATTTTTAGATAAATTAGACTAAAATGTTTTAACTTCATTCATTTAATTTATTTTTAATTTCATCAAAACTAGTTGTGTTTCAAGTAAAAGTGAAACTATGATATTTTAGTGACTTCAGAGGCTCTGTTTATATATTCATAATCAAAGCTGTCTTGTTCTTAAATGAATCTTCAGAGAATATATCTTGATCAATAGAACAAGAGTCCTTGTACTATCAAAGTTTATCTATTTTAGGGCGGGCGTGCCCAGCCGGGAGGGTTTGCCTTGCCGGCCAGCCTCTGCTGGCCTGGGTTCGATCCCGGCATCCCATATGGTCCCCGGCCGCCAGGGTAATTCCTGAGTGCAGAGCCAGGAGTAGCCCTGAGCTTGCCGGTGTGACCCAAAAAAAAAAAAAAAAAGTTTATCTATTTTGAAAGAAGACTTAAAAATGTGCCTCAGGGCCCGTAGTAATAGTACAGCAGATTGGGCATTTTGCCTTGCACGTGGCTGACCTGGGTTCGAACCCACATCCCATATGGTCCCCAAATCACCACTAGGCAAAATTTCTGAGTGAAGCACCATAAGTAATTCCTGAGCATCGCCAGGTGTAACCCAAAAAGCATTAAAAAATTGTGCCTCATCATCTTTATCTCCTTCATGTCTTCCTCCTACAACAAAATTATGCACTGAAAGTTAGCAATGGGTTGTTGGGTTGCTTTGCAAAATATGAGTGAACCTTGAGATTAGAAAATTGAAATCACTTTTTCAGCAGTATCAAGGTATTGATCATTTTTCACTTCTCTGTATCCATCCCTCTGTATCTAGCCACAGGACACAACTGAGATATTTTTCTTCTTTTTTTTCTTTGCTTTTTTGGGTCACACCCATCAATGCTCAGGCATTACTCCTGGCTTTGCACTCAGGAATTCTTCCTGGCAGTGCTTAACATCCACATGGGATGTGGGGGGTTGAACCCAGGTCTGCCGTTAGCAAGGCAAACACTCTACCTGCTATCACTCTGGTCTGTAAGATATATTTCTATTGCTATAGGTGCAGTGGCAGTTTCAAGAATCTCAGTCTATTTAGAATCATGATATACTCAATATTCATTCATCTGATTTCTGAGATACATCGCTCTTGTTTATCTATACCAAAAAATTTCAGCAGATCCTTACATGTTTGGCAGAATCTATGAGTAAAATGTTTTGAGACTGGGATTTTCTTACACTTCCAAGTTCTTTATTATCTAAAGGGCTATTCTTATACTCTCTTCCACATGGAGAGAGTTTTAGTAACTTGTAATTTTGTTGAATTTCAAGAATGTTTTCCATTTTATTTATTTGTTTGTTTGTATGTGTGTGTGTGTTTATTTATATTCTTGGATGACTTCTATGAGAGCGTGCAAGGCAAATGCCCTATCCGCTGGGTTATCGCTCCGGCCCCTCACTGTTTCTTTTGAGGTGCAGAAGCTCTTTAGTTTCATGTAGTTCCTTATGTTTATCTTTGCTTCTAGTTGGCTTTGTTAGTGGTGTTTCATCTTTGAAGATGCCTTTAGCTTCAGTGTTGTGGAGGGTTTTCCCCATGTTTTCCTCAACGTACTTTATAGATTCAGGTCTGATAATGAAATATTTAATCCATTTTGATCTGATTTTTGTGCATGGTGTTAGACAGAGGCCCAAATTCATTCTTTTACATATAGCTGCCCAGTTTTCCCAGCACCACTTGTTGAAGAGGCTTTCCTTTCTGCATTTGGTACTTTTTGCTCCTTTATCAAAGATTATTGACGAGTACTGAAGGCAGATTCTTCAGGTGTTTGGTCTGACATCTCAAAATCTCATGCTGGATTTTGAGATGACTGCAAAAGTATGCTACCCCGACGGCAGAGCCTGGCAAGCTACCCGTGTCGTATTTGATATGCCAGATACCAGTAACAATTATAGACCTCATTCCCATGACCTGATGGAATGGTTTGAGGCTCTTTATGTTCCTGGAGCAAGCAGGTGTCCTTGGCTCTACTAGCATGAGACATGTCATATGGAGATGTTACTGGTGCCCGCTCGAGCAAATCGATGATGAACGGGAAGACAGTGATATATATGACTTCTGTAATGGTGACTCTAAGACCCTCGTGATTTCCAGCTGTAGGCCATTCTGCCTTCGAGGGGTACCCCAACACTCCAGGGGTTTGTGCGTAGCTAGGTGCAGTTCAGTGCTTTTGTTTTATCGTGCTGAGCTTTTTGTTTCTGAAAGAGGGCATTAAGTCAAATAAATGTGAGGACTTATGCTTTAGGGTTTACATGTCTTTAAATGTCTTTCCCTCTCAGACTAGCTATAACAGTTTTAACTTCTGGTTATGCTTACGGTTATGTGTACCTAGGTTGAGAATGCAACATGACGAATGACCTAGAACCTGAGCTACGCAGGAGGAAGAGAGCAGCGTGGAATACCTTCAAGAGCACGAGGAAATGGTAATGAAGATGAAGAACCTCCGGCTCCAGGCACAACTTTTTGACTCCAAAATTCTTCCTGCACCAACATACACCTCTGAGACCTGGACTCTATGAAAACAGGATGAGAAGGTATTCTGGGTAGCCAAAAAGGAATCAAAAGAGTCATTTTTTGGAGTGTCACCCTTCACTCAAGTTAGAGAAGGAATCTGGAGTCTGACCTCTGTCAACGATCAAGAATCAAGGATGTTGTCTCATTTGCCAAGATGATAAAAATCAGATGGGCCAGCATGTAATGCTATTTAAGGACGATCACTGGACTAGAGCTGTTCCCACTGGATTCCACGGGATGTCAAAAGAAAGCATGGCGGCCCACCTACAAGATGGTCAGTTTTCTTCATCAAAAACCAGAATGAACAGCTTGAGGCTCTTTGTATTCCTGGGGCGAGCAGATCCAATTGGGCTACATTTGCACACGGCAGGGACAAATGGAGACGTTTCTGGTGCCCGCTCCAGCATATCGATGAACAACAGGAAGATAAGTGATAAGTGATATGTTAAAAAATGAAAAATGACTTTGTTGTTATTTTATCAGTCAATTTTCTTAAACTGATTTTTTTAATTTAATTTCATTTTTACCACATACTTAACACTGTCGTTCTCTTTCCATATAGATATCTAAACTTTCATCTGATATTATTTTCTCCCTACCTGGAGACATTTCCTTTAAAACATCTTGTATTGAAGCTACTTTTTTTTTGTTTCAATAGCCTGGTGCCTTCATTTTAACGGTAGGTCTGGAAATGCAGAATGACAGATATTCTCCTTTGGGTCTTTCATTATGGTCTGACATACATCTTTTCTGTTGGGAAGTTTGCTTTGTCTTTTCTTTGTTCTTTAACATAAAATTTGTCTTTCTTTTTTTTCAAAAAGTTGTTTTTCATCACTGGTTTCAGCAGCTGGAAGATGAGTGCCTTATATTTTGTTCATTTTGTATGTGTTTGCATTTTCGCTTTTTTTCTTTCTTTTTTTGAGGTTTAGTAACCTTAGCAGTGGAGAGATTTGATGTTTTTGAGATCTGTTTATAAAAGCATTGTTCTGGCTAATGTACTGAAATCTTTATTCCATAGTCAAAAAATATGTTAATTTGTTAAGGTATAGTACACATGTTATATTATGTATATATAATGCTATATGTCATATATACAATACATTTTAGTTTTCCTGAGAAGGATGCACACAGCTGGCATTACTCAGGAATTACCCTCACTCTGCCTGCCCCTCGAAGTGTTGCAGGTGTGGCTATGGTGCGTGGCTGCGCCGGCAGGTGGCAGACAGGAGACAGGCTTGTCTACACCCAGGACTCTGCCCTGTGGGCCCTGGATGGTTGATGGTCTGACATAGAGAAAGACTGGGCCTCCTGGTGAGCCCAGAGCTACAGCAAAGCCTGGCAAGCTACCCGTTGTGTATTTGATATGCTAAAAACAGTAACAGTAATGGACCTCATTCCCAACAAATGGAGACTTTACTGGCACACACTTGAGCAAATCGAAGAAAAACAGGAAGACAAGTGACAAGTGACCCCTCACTTTTTGTTCAAATATTGTTCCTGATGAATTCAGAGGACAATGTGAAGCATCAGGAATCACATCTGGTTTGGCTGCATGCAAGATAAGAGCCCTATGTTCTTTATCTCTCTAGTCTCTAATATGCAATATACTTATATTATGATTCCATTTTGTCTAAATTAAGAAAACATTTTGAGAGGGGGGCCAGAAAGATAGTACAGCCAGAGGGCATTTGCTTTGCATGCAACTGAACTGTGTTCAATCCCTGGCATCCCATATGGTTCCCTGATCACTATGAGTGATCACTTAGCACAGTCAGATGTGATCCCTGGTACAGAGGGGTGTACCACCCTGAAAAAAATGGCAGGGTCTCCAAAGTACTACCACACACTAGAACTCTAGTACAGAGGCAGGAATATCTTCCTGAGCATTGCTGTTGTGTGCTTCTCATAATACCCTTCATCAACGAAATTCTATAATAACAGCAAAATATGAAGGTTTATTTAAGACAATAGAAAAAAGGAGTGAAAGAGATATTGTAAAACCTCTCAGATTATGAGAGAGGTTCCATTAAGCAAATTTCCCTGTTATAATATAATTATGATATGATAAATTGGATGTTACTTGTTACTTCCTTTCTGATAATTTAATTAGAACATCTCTTCAGTGTGGCAAATGTGAGTTTGGTCTGCTTCTAATTTTAAGTCTCTATTATATTTTCTCCTGAGAGGTGCCAAATGCTACATTCATTGGTGAGATTCCAAAAATGGCACCTAGTAATAATCTCATTTTCTCCATCTCACTTCTCTTTTTTTGTGTTACAGTACTCTCTATGTAAGAGAATAAAAATGCCTTTCAAATATACTTTCTCAGTGACAATATTAACTATACAGCCTGTGATATTTATGTCTTAGCTTTTCAGACAAGTCTTGTAATACTAATATCAAATATGTGCTCCTTATCATTTTGCTCCACGGTATGTTCCCTCTTTCTGCCCTCTCTCCTTCTCTCTCCCTCTCTCTCTCTCTCTCTTAGTCTTTCTCTCTCTCTCATTTTTCTCCTTTCTCTCCTCTGTCCCAATACTGCATTAAGGCTCTAGTGCTTTAGTGCACTTAAAACTATCTGTATCACTTGTCTTCCCCATTGATCATCGATTTGCTCAAGTGGGCACCAGTAACGCCTCCATTCGCTGGGAATGAGGTTCATTATTGTTACTGTTTTAGGCATATCGAATACACTACAGGTAGCTTGCTAGGCTCTGCCGTGGCTATGGGTTCATCCCAGAGGGCCCAGTTTTTTCTATGTCAGACCATCAACCATCCAGGGGCCCATGAGGCAGAGCCCTGGGGTATAGAAAGTCTGTCTCCTGTCACCTGTTAATGCAGCCAGGCACTGCAGCCACACCTGCAACACCTTGAGGGGCAGACAGAGACTATAAAATTATTGTCATTCTCAAGAGTTTTATTATAGGGGCCGAAGCCATAGCACAATGGGTAGGGTGTTTGCCTTGCACACGGCCAACCCTGGTTCAAACATTGGCATCCCATATGGTCTCTCAAGCACCGCTGGAGTAATTCCTGAGTGCAGAGCCAGGAGGAACCCCTGAGCATCGCCAGGTGTAACCTAAAAAGAAAAAAATGACTTTTTTTATCTGGATCACTTCCTCAGCTCTTCCTGGTGGAACTGAGGGGTTTTCAGCTTATTTTCTTGTGTTTTTCCAGTTCACAAAGGAGTAGTACTACTGGTCTGCCTTTATCCATCTAGCTATAATGATCCCATCAACACCCATCCTGCAGAAGTTATTTTTCAATCATGCCCAGGTATGCTGAACCAGAGACTCTCAGACATGGGGCAGAGCTGCTACTTGCTCTCCCTGTGCCCAGCCGCTCATGAGGCACCCGGGAGGCACGGGGGGTTCTAGCCCTGGCCTGCCACCCCAGCAGAGCCTCACAACAAGCCAGACGACCCCCCCTCGACTCCATGGGGGCCACTATTTTCCACATCCGTACTTCCCTCTAGTCACAACTCCACCCAGCAGACCAGACTATCACAGCCCGGCTAGCGAGGCCGCTTAGTGGCCGCACGGTTCATCTATAATTGTTTTATTTAGAGGTGACTACAAGAGTATCCCACCCGCACAGCAAGCCTGGCAAGCTGCTTGTGTTGTATTTGATATACCAAATACCAGTAACATTTATATTAGGTCATTCCCATGACCTAATATAATGGTTTGAGGCTCTTTATGTCCTGGAGCAAGCGGATGCCTTTGGGTTCTACTAGCATGAAACAGGACATATGGAGATATTACTGGTGCCCGCTCTAGCAAATAGATGATAAATGGGAAGATAGTGATAGTGATAGTGATAGTGATTGCAATGAGTTATAATAAAACATTTGATTTTTCTCTAAAAGCATTTTATTCCTGAACTGACTCATTAGGACTCAGGTTAAGCACTGAACTAATAGCTCTAATCACAAAATGCATTTTTATATCAAATGGGATCTCTGTTGATGCATGTAATTTATGTCACGGTGAGAATTCACTAAGTTTGATACTAAATGGTCTTACTCAACAAGACTTTAGATCATATTTAAAATTATTTTTGAATTAAATTGAATCAGAACATTTCTTAAAAAAACGAGAATGCTATAAAACCCTCTATAACTTTTATTGAGGAAAACTAGAAAAGGAGTATTATTTGAAGGTAGCAATAAGAGTGTTAGTTATATTTGCCTCAAGGACAAATATAATATAGGAGCATGACCTGAAAATTTACTTCCACTAATTCTAAGCAATGGCAAATTTCTTTATATTTTTACAATTTGGAGGGCTAGAATGATAGCAGAGTGGATAGAGCACTTCCCATGGATGCGACTGACACAGGTTAAATCCTGGAACCCCAAACAGTCTCCCCACCACCTCACCCCGTACCCAGTGCCCTCCAGGAGTGAACCCTAAACAGAGAGGCAGGAGAAAGCCTTGAACCACCAGAGATGGTCTTCAGGCAATCAAACAAAATTCACAACTATCAGAGTTTCTGATAGTTTTTAAAATATAGCACTAAGTATAGTAAATTGCTTAATTTTCCCCAGTTAGCTCCTGACACATAACAACACAGGATATTAGGGATGTTGCTATTTTAAAAGTATAAAGCATCAGTGATTAAATTCCATGAATGCATTGTCTTCAACGTTTATTATATTTTGAGCAAATACATTGTAACTTGATGACAAAGTTTTTTTCTTATAGGTCAGTTCTTTGTTCTTTCCAAGATTAGATTTGTTTACAGGGAACGGAGTATAGAGGGCACTGTTGTATTTAGAATCCTGTGCTGCAAGCCCACACATGTAGAAATTGTAGAAAATAATGCGAAAATATTCCTTGCTTTCTCATTATCAGACTAGAAAATCCTAGTAGAGAAAGGTTTTCATTTTTTTAATTGATAGTGAAATTTCCAGTTCTTGTAGAATTTAAGGAACTTTGATTGCTATATTATATTTATATAGGAATTTTCTTACAGTACAGTGATCATTAATAAAATTAGGTGGGAAGATTTATAGTGTGTGTGATGAAAAAAATTTTTCAATAATGGCTAACATAGAGGTTGGCAAATATCACCTTTGAAAAAGATATAATTTAAACATAATTGATCCATAAATCCAGAAAAGATAGATCTGCCTTTTGTCTACATTGAGTGATGCTCAGTTTGTTCCTAATATTCATTTGTTGATTTGGGCTTTAGAATTCTCCTTTTTTTCTTCCAATTCAAAGTATTTTAATTTCATTTGTAATTCTTTCTGCCAGTTCATTAATGTCTCCTAAATTTTGAAGTCTTTTTGGTACCTAGAACCTACTTTTCTGAAACATAAACATCCTTCATTATTCCTCCTACAAAACAAAGTCTTCTATCCTTTATCACAGTGTTTGTTAGACCTATGCTTCTTACTAGTCTCCCTGAAAAACCAGTCAAAGTCTGGAGACTTCATCGTTACGATCATTTTAAAAGTGATTGTTACAAATGCCCTTAGTGGCCACAAATGAGGAGCAAGCCAAAATCAGTTTGAAAATGATGACACGATTAGTCATTGGTTCATCCTTTTGAATATTATGTCTTTTTTTAAAAAGGAATATTAAAAAGATTACATTTATCACTGGTTGATATGTAGATATATGAAAATAAAATAAAGTTAGAGATGAAATAGTTCCAGTGTGACTTATTTTGGAGAATAAAAGAAAAAACATTTTAGCAAAAATCAGAACATTTTAGTAAAAATATAGAACATTTACTAGTTAAAAATTACTCAGAGAATATGGAATTGCAAATTACTACTTTTGATCTTTCTATATTGATTGAATTGCAAAGCAAGCATGACTTGCATAAGTAAAAACTGAAAATTAATTTTTTGACATATAAGAGTTATTTTATCATTAATTTTATATAAAATATTAGAAGCTAAGCATAGCATTATATAATATGCTTAGCTTTATATGATATGTTAAAATATTTTTTGCTAAGATCAAGTATGTCGAACTGAATATTAAAAGTAAAAAAATAGAACCTTTCCTTTCACTTTCCCTGTTTGATTATTTTAAGATGCATACACCGCTATGGTGATTATAGCTTTATTTTCAGTACCCAAGAACTTGAACTATGTTAGTGCTTATTGACCGATGGCAAAAGATGTGATATATGAATATAGTGGACTACCCACCAGAGATAAGATTAAATCTCATCTTTGGCAGTAATTTGAATGGAGTTTGAGAGTGTTATGACAGTGCAATACATCAAATGGAAAAGACAAATACCATATGAATTTACTCATATGTGGAACATGAAGAACACACGTAAATGAACAAAGAAAACAAATAGGCTTTAGGTATATAGACCAGTTTTGTGGTTAACAGATGGTAAGAGGGTTAGAGATAGGTTAAATTGATGAAAAGGACTTATATAGTGATGGATGAAAACCTAGAATTTGGTGCTCGATCATATTGTAGTAGATACAGATTTCTAAGTATGATGCTATGCACTGGAAACTGAAATACTGTTTCAGATCATGTCCAAGTTTTAAAAAATAAATGCAGTTAAATGTACATATTCTAAAAAATTAAAATCCATATAACCACTCAAGTTTATTTTGTATTATTTGAATTTCTACTTATTTTATCCTTAAATGTATAATTTTAATGTACATATTAATGCCTTACCCATTTAATAAATTTGCCACCATTTTGTTTCAATTATGCAAACGTTTGCATATTTTATTCAGGTTAAGAAATGTGATTCAACTACACAAAATTACTTTTAAAATAATTTTATGTGCTTTAATCTTTTAATGTACATTCATTTGATTTTGTGTACTTATTGGATTTTTTAAACCCTAGCTAAACTTTTCAGTATTGTACCAATAACATATTGCATCAGCACTGATAAGTATTAAGAATCTCCAAATTCTATTTCAAACCAATCTATTAGAACACAAAAGCATAAACTCAAAATTAATTTAATGTGAATCACTTTCTTACATGGGCTGGACATGTAATGCGATATGGAGACAACCGCTGGACTAGAGCCATTACCAACTGGATCCCACCGAATGTCAAAAGATCATGTGGCCGTCCACCCACAAGGTGGTCAGACTTCCTTGTCAAGACCCTGAAGGAATGGTTTGAGGCTCTTCATATTCCTGAGTCAACCAGATGCCATTGGGCTACATTGGCACGTGATAGGGTCCAATGGAAATGTTACTGGCACCCACTCGAGCAAATCGATGAATAACGGGTTTCAAGTGATCAAGTGATCAATTGATCAGTTTATTACATAGAACATCAATCTGGGCCACCTTCTGTTTCTCTGAATTTATACTCCTGTTTTCTGGCAGCTTCCCTCCACCAGATTTCCACTCAGGAGTGAATTGTTTTTAATTTGAGGCATAATAGATCTGATCTTTGTTAACAAGTCTCATCCATATTATTTGCTTAGCAGAATCTATCATAGCAACATACAAAAAATAGAAGATTTTTGTATTGGGCATCAGTCATTTAGAAAGTAGTGAATAATCCAAAAGGGTAAAAGCACAAGTGCTGGTGTGGATGCAGGGAAAAGGGGACTCTCATACATTATTGGTGGGAATGTCAACTTGTACAACATTTCTGGAAAACAATATGAATATTCCTCCAAAGACTAGAAATTGAGCTCCCTTTTTGACCCAGCCATACCACTCCTGGGAATATACCCTGGGAAGCCAAAAACACACAGCGGAAACACAATACGCATTTTTATTTTCATAGCAGCACTATTCACAATAGCCAGAACCTGGAAACAACCAGTATGCCCGAGAACTTATGACTGGATAAAGAAACTATGGTACATCTACACAATGGAATACTATGCAGCTGTTAGGAAAAAATGAAGTTATGAAATTTGCCTACAAATGGATGGACATGGAAAGGATCATGTTGAGTGAAATTAGTCAGAAGGAAAGAGAGAGACATAGAATGACTGCATTTATTTGCATGACATAAATATATCAGGTGATCTTACCAAAAGTGGAAATTACCACAAACGTGGGAATCAGAGGCCAGGTAAGATAAAGAAGGGAACATGTGTGAATAAATGTCAAAAGGGCTGATACCAACATAGAACTGATCATTAAATGCAGGCAAAAAATGCACATGATGGCTTCTAAGTGTATGTAGTGCAACCCACAATGTGTAAGAGAATGAAAAGAGAGAGAGGGAGAGAGAAAGGAGATAAAGAACCTGCCATTTAGGCAGGCTGTGGGAAAGGGAGGGAATTGGAGACATTGGTGGTGGGAAATGGGCACTGGTGGAGGGCGGGGTGCTGGAACACTATGTGACCGAAACCTCTAAACATGAACAATGTTGTAATTGTATATCTCACGGTGGTATAATAAAATGTTTTAAAAAAAAAAAAAAAGAAAGTAGTGAATAAGTGTGTTTATAGTTCAGAATCTCAAATACTGATGAGTTCTGAGAATTAAGTAAGAAAAAGTAAGAACATTTATTTTCACAGCATCAGTGTTGGTCCATTCATCAGATACTGACCTATTAAATGTTCTGTCTTAAATGTCTCTTCTCTGAAACTCACATCCTACATGATTAACGAGCTACCTTGTATTAACTTTGTTCACTAATCACAATGCCGGGCAATTTCTAATTTTTATAGCTCTATCGCTGACTAAATTGCCAGAACTTTTAGGGAAAAATAATAGAAAACTCTCTTTCTGACAAATATCTTGACCCAAATCCTTTCCTGTCTCCAAGAGGGAGTAATTTATTTTGAACACGAGAGATGTGTGTGCTGGGTATAGTGTGCCTGAACTCATCAAAGACTAGGATGAGTTTTCTCCATCAGTGTTTTTTCCATTGACCCAGGATCTCAGTCAGTAAAAGACATGAAATATCAACCTGGAACCATCTGGCAGTGATCACTGATGCTAGTTATTAGGAGTGGGTAAGCTGGCTGTCAGAACTGGACACACTTTAGGGTCAGTATCCAGGAAATTCAGTGGATCCTGTCTTGCTGCTCCTTGTCAGTTTATATGATGCGAGTAAGTGCAGAAACTACAATCAGACCAGAGCACTGTAACCAGAATTTCAGACTTCAAGAAAAAGTATTTTGGTTATCCTACCAGGCAAACTAGCAGTTGTTTAACAAAGGAGAATGGACACAGGATGGTGATGATGACAAACGTGCCACATGATCAGAGACAGAATTTGAGGTAGCAGAACATTCTACTTTTTATTGTTGCACGATTCCCAGGATATTATACCAAAGAGAATTTTAGAGAAGCTATTTCCAGATGTGTGAGTGTACTATAAGATCAGCTGGAAAGGACACAGTGGCACTCAGACTCATCAACACTAATCACCCCAAATTGGCAGCTAGTGGTCCACAGCTGAGTCATTCTGCTTATGGCCAGCACACACAAAAAGCCTTGTGTTATTCTCAAGGTCAGTGGTTCAGTGCTGTAGGAATCCCACATACATGAAGAATGAGCTTAGAGGTATACAACTGTGCTGTCTTGGTTTTGGTAAAAGTTAACTCTGAGTACTCCTTAGCATTTGATGATGTCTTCTCTGTGAACACACTGCAATGAATCTCCTGCAGACTTTTTGTTCACTGCTGTTGATTCTCACAGGACTCTGCAGTAATTTTCCCACATTCAAATCTTCACCTCATAAACTGCTGCCTAGGGAATACATTCTCAGACAGTCTTCTGATGTAGGTAATTTTATGAAGCCACTGATGAGTAGATAATGCTTATTTTACCATTGGCAGTGCATCAAAGAAACACAGGATGAAGTTGTTCTTTTCAAGGAATGATTAAACACGTCGCCAAAGAATGCATTGCTCTATTAATTATTTTATTTATGTAAGTGCAAAGTAAGATACACATATTAACATTACAGTTCTGGGTAAGCCATTTGGCTGGATGGTTTGGATTCAGATGTCAATTTGAACCATTGGTGGATGTTTGAGTTCATTGACCATTTGTCTAACTTCTTAAACTGTGGTTTGCCACCCCATATGAGGTCACATAATTGAATGTGGGGATTTCAGTGTAGCTGCTGGAGCAGCTACAAGACTGGGGAACACGGAGATTATCACAGCATATAGGACTGATTGTCCTATATAAGCATACAGTAGATAACTGGAGGTACCATCCACATGGATCCCAGACTGATTGATGGTCATATGTATCACTGTCTTCCTGTTCATCATCGATTTGCTCGAGCGAGCACCAGTAACATCTCCATATGACCTGTCTCATGCAAGTAGAGCCCAAGGGCACCTGCTTGCTCCAGGAACATAAAGAGCCTCAAACAGTTCCATCAGGTCATGGGAATGAGGTCTATAATTGTTACTGGCATTTGGCATATCAAATATAACATGGGTAGCTTGCCAGGCTTTGCCGTGCGGGTAGCATACTCTTGTATTCATCTCTAAATCCAGCATTTATTGATGAACCGCGAGCCGCATAGCGGCCGAGTGAGCTGGGCTTTGATAGGCTAGTCTTCTGGGTGGAGTTCTGATGAGGGGGAAGTCCAGATGTGGAAAATGGAGGCCCTCATGGAGTGGGGGGGGTCGTCTGGCTTGTTGTGAGACTCTGCTGGGGTGGTGGGCCAGGGCTAGAACCTGCCATCCCTCCTGGGTGCCTCGTGAGCGGCTGGGCACAGGGAGAGCCAGTAGCAGCTCTGCCCCATGTCTGTGAGTCTCTTAAATTACAAATAATACAAATAATACATTATTTGTAATTTAAGATGTCAAGCATAGAACTGCTTACACAGAGACAGAGAAATAAAGAACAAATAATAGAAAAGTACTAAATTTTCATTTAGGGCCGGAGCGATAGTATAGCAGATAGGGCATTTGCCTTGCACAAGGCTGACCCAGGTTCCATCCCCAGCATCCCATAAGCCCCCAAGCATTGCCAGGAGCAATTCCTAAGTGCAGAGATGGTTATATGACTAAGTTTTTTGTAGATGATAATGGTTTTATGTTGGGTGACACACCCTACTGATTCTTAGCCTCCAGCTACACTTAGCTTATGTAAAGAGCTACTGCCTGCCTTTAGGGAATCTCCAGAGCAAACACAATGGTAGCGTGGGAAGAATTGGATTGATTTCATAATTTTATATGGCAAAAATATTCTTATTATGAATCTTGCTCGATCTAGTTCAATACTCTTCCTACCCCCATTGGTACCCATGAGGAGAAGACATGTAAATATTCCAAGGGTACTTGGTCACATTGGATCAACCATAATGTAATCAGTTCTAGTTCAGGGAGACATGCCACTGCACCTCCGGGCAAACTGATGTGTCTCTGATTCTAAAGGTAATGCCAAAGAGAATCATTCTGATGGATTTTGGACCTTAGTGGGATCTAGAGTCTGGAATCAGCTGGTTATATATTCATGGTAAGTATGAATTACAGATTACATTCTGAATTGCTTTCATGTTCAGAGGTTCAGCCCCACCCCACTCTGCTAGAGAGATCATATCTCAGGAAGATAGCTCTGGCATTTGTAAAGCTTGAGCCAAAGAGCTCACCTAAAGATTACATTTCAATAGGGTCATTTACCTGGCTTTCTATCTAGATAGCCCAGCCTACTATGGGCTGGTTTGGAAGTTTTGGCTGGCTTCTATCTATAAAATAAGCTAGGAGAAAGGACTTTTTGCCATTTTGACTTCTCTTCATCCCTCTGCCTCCTCTCTCTCCTCTCTATTCTCTTCTCTGTTGGGCCTTAGCACATGGAGGTTGCCATCTATTTTTTAGAATTAATACATTTTATTTTATTTATTTTATTTTATTTATTTATTTTTATTATACTACTGTGAGATATATGATTACAAAGATGTTCATGTTTGTGTTGCAGTCATACAGTGCTCCAGCACCCATCCCTCCACCAGTGCCCATTTCTCACCACCAATGTCCCCGATTCCCGCCCCACTGCCTAAGCCTGATTCTATGGCAGGTTCTTTATCTCCTTTCTCTCTTTTTCGTTCTATCTCTCTCTCTCTTCCCTTCTCTTACACATTGAGGATTGCAATGCATACATTTAGAGGTTATCTTGTGTATCTTTTTGTCTGTATTCAATGCTCAGTTCTAGGCTGGTATTATCACTTTCGACAATTATTGGCACACTGTTCCCTTCTCTGTCTTACCTAACCTCTGTTTTTCTGATTTCATACATTTGTGGTAGATTCCACCTTTGATAATACCTGCTTTGCCTGACCATGGATATTGGTATCATAGTATATACTATGATACCAATATCATATATATGTATATATATATATATATTTATATATGTATATATATATACATAGTTATGTCATGCAGATAAATGTAGTCATTCTATATCTGTCTTTTTTCTTTCTGGCTAATTTCACTTAACATAATCCTCTCCATGTCCATCCATTTATAGGCAAATTTCATAACTTCATTTTTTCTAACAGTTGCATAGTATTCTATTGTATAGATGTACCACAGTTTCTTTATCCACTCATCAGTTCTCAGGCACTCTGGTTGTTTACAGAGTCTAGCTATTGTGAATAGAGCTGCTTTTAAAAATAAAAGTTCAGGGGGCGGAGCGATAGCCCAGCGGGTAGGGCGTTTGCCTTGCACGTAGCCGGCCCATGCCGCCCGGGTTCGATCCCCGGCATCCCATATGGTTCCCCGAGCACCGCCGGGAGTAATTCCTGAGTGCAGAGCCAGGAGAAACCCCTGAGCATCGCCGGGTGTGACCCAAAAAGGAAAAAAAAAAATAAATAAATAAAAGTTCAGATATGTTTCTGTTGTGTGTTTTTGGCTTCCCAGGGTATATTCCCAGGAGTGGTATGGCTGGGTCAAAAGGGAGCTCAATTTCTTGTCCTTGGAGGAATGACCATATTATTTTCCACAAAGGCTGTACCAGTTGACACTCCCACCAAAAATGGATGAAAGTCTCTTTTTACCTGCATCCACGCCTGCACTTCTTGTTCTTGCTCTTTTGGATATGCCCCAGACTCTGTGGTGTGAAGCCATCTTGACCTAGGATTCTAAACCTAAACGTGGCCAGGATCCAGTTAGGAACCTAAAGTCTGGGTTTTTTTCTCTTGCTGGACTGTATAGCAGAACAAGTGTGAGTAACACGTTTTGAAACTCTGCTTGATTCGAGAGTCTTTCTCTGTCCTTGGGCCACCAATCCCCATGGCAGAAGGAGATCCCAGACTCTGCTCCCAGATTTTGTTGAGGAACCCAGCTGTTCTCCAACAGCTTTATATAGGGGCAGAAAGGGATGCATTACATGTGGATCACAAGACAAGAACAGGAAGATGAATACAATGATTATATGGGCTAGGTATGTTGCGGAGTGTCATAGCATGAGCTAGTGCAGAGGTGGAATAATGAACTTTCCGGCACAACAGGTGTCGGCGCCCCCTAACTCAAACCAGTGACCACCAGCAGTTGCAAGGTAATGTAGACAGACTAAAAATCGGATATGCTTTTTGGCATGGCAACAGGTTACCGCATCAAACCCTTTGCTCCCACCTTGTCCACAAACATGATGGTCCAGGTGGTCAGGGAGTGACATCAGGAAGAACTTCAACAGCAAAAAATTGAGGAAAGGTGAAGATTTCAGAGCCTGTAATTAGAAAAAATTGGTTCAAACTAAAATGTGTGTTTCTAGCAGAGCTCAACAGTATTGTTGCATTTTGGAGAAGAAAGGGATACAATGTGGAAAAAAGTTTGATCACTTGAATCCCGTTATTCATCAATTTGCTCGAGTGGGTGCCAGTAACATTTCCATTGGACCCTATCACGTGCCAATGTAGCCCAATGGCATCTGGTTGACTCAGGAATATGAAGAGCCTCAAACCGTTCCTTCAGGGTCTTGACAAGGAAGTCTGACCATCTTGTAGGTGGGCGGCCACGTGATCTTTTCACATCGTATGGGACCAAGTCGGTAACAGCTCTAGTCCAGCGGTTGTCTCCAAATCGCATTACATGTCCAGCCCATCTGATTTTCGATGCTTTGGCAAATGAGACAGTGTCCCTGATTCTGGAATAGCGACGTAGGTCAGAACTCCAATTCCTTCTCTCACTTGAGTGAGGCGTGATATTCCAAGCATAGCTCTTTCGATTCTTCTCTGGGGAGACCTGAATAGCATTCTCATCCTGCTTTCACAGGGCCCAGGTCTCTGAGGTGTATGTTAATGCAGGGAGAACGGTGGAGTCAAAGAGATGTGCCCGGAGCCAGGAGGTTCTTTGTCCTTTTAGTTATTTCTTCAATGCCTTTGAAGGCATTCCATGCCGCTCTCTTCCTCCTGCACAGCTCAGATTTTAGGTCGTTCATCATGTTGATTTCTCGACCTAGGTACACATAACTGCTGCATTCAGAGATGTTTGTTCCACTGAGAGTGAATGGGGCCTCAGCAACTAGTTCATTTTTCATGAACATAGTATTCTTCAGATTCAGCTGTAGACCTATCTTTACACATTCTCAGGCGAAGTCAGCCAATATTTGTGCCGCTTAGCTAATGTTTGGTGTTATTAGAATGATGTCATCAGCGAAGCAGAGGTGGTATAGTTGCCGACCATCTATCTTCACTCCCATTCCTTCCCATTCTAATTGTCGCATCATGTTCTCAAGGGTGGCGCTGAAGAGTTTTGGTGAAATGGTATCACCCTGTTGAACCCCTCTTTTGACATCAATGATCACTTCTTTGTAGAATGGTGAGATCCTGGTGGTGAATCCATAATACAGCTCACGAAGGATTTTGATGTATTGGGTTTGAACACCCTGTTTGGCTCGGGCTTCAATGACTGCTTCAGTCTCCACAGAATCAAAGGCTTTCTGTAAATCAATGAACGTGAGACAGAGCGGCATCTTGTACTCCCTACAAACCTCAATGTGCTTGGTTGCTGTGTGGATATGGTCGATTGTGCTGAATCCTTTCCGGAAGCCTGCTTGGTCGCATGGTTGTCCTGCATCTAGTGTTCTGCCAATCCTGTTCAGGATGACTCATGTAAACAGCTTGTAGACGACTGACAACAGGCAGATGGGGCGATAGTTGCCAAAGTCGTGAATGTCTCCCTTCTTGAACAGTAGAACTGTCCTGATGGTTTTCCATTGGGAGGGTACCTTGCATTTGGACAGGTAGCATGTGAAGAGCCGAGCTAGTGTATTAATGAGTACCGAGGGCAGATTCTTCAGGTGTTCGGGTCTGACCTTGTCTGGGCCTGGTGCTGTTCCCTTCTTTACCAACGAGAAGGCATGTGGGATTTCAGAAGGGAGAAAGTTGGGAATGACATACCATCCTGTGCAATTTGGTGTGTGGGCAGGTATATGTGGATATCAAAGAGATTTGAGTAGAAGTCATGGATAATATTCTCCATTGCCTTTCTGGAAGATGTGATAGATCCATCAGGTCATCGAAGGGCAGTCATCTTGGTCTTATAGTTGGCGAAGGACAGGCGGGCCGTGAGAATGCTTTTCCGGGTTCTGCTGCATCTTCCAGTATTTCTGCTCTTCTGTCTTTGAGATCTTCTTTTATCTCTTCTCTGCACTGTTCAGCAAGCTTGGACGTTAGCATTTGGTCTCCTGAGGCTCGCACCTTGCCACGTTGGCAAATGTGCTCAAGAGTTTCTGAAGACAGGCGTCCCTTTTGTGTCTTTCTCTCTCTCGGCATTCTTCGTACAATAATGGAGGTGCTGAACCAGTCAGTTGTATTCTTCATCGATGTCAATCAATGGTGGTCTCTTCCCATGTTGCTGCAATGGGAAGAGAGTTCCCAGTTGTTTGTCTTTCTGGGAGTTCTCTTCTTCTTAATCTTTGCAGCCTTTTCTCCCCCATTGCGGGAAGTAGAATTTTGCATGAAGGAGGCGGTGGTCCGATCCTGTTTGGAATTTGGGGATGACAGCAACATCGGTCAGACAAAACCATCGATTGAAGATGATGTGGTCAATTTCATTGTGGAACTGTCCGCCAGGAGATTCCCATGTCCAATGTTTCGCTTCAGCCTTCTGTAACTGTGAGTTCCCATGAATGGTCTTGGTGGACATGATGAACTCAGATAGTATCTGACCCTGTTCGTTCCATTCTAGGCCATGGGTCCCTATGTGGAGTTCTTCAGTTGATCTTCTCGTTCCTATCTTGGCATTAAAATCACCGACTATGATCTTGTAGAAGGTGTGATCTTTTTTATAGAACTCCTCCAGTTCCATGTAGAATTTCTCAATTTCATCTCCTTTGTATGTGGATGTTGGTGCATAGACAATGAAGATAGAAATTGCAGGCAGTGGACCACATCTCTTCAAGTGCAATCGTCCTATTCCGTTTGTTAGGCATTCAAATGAATAAAAAAAAAAGGTTAAGAAACCCCATTTATTTGTGACTTAGTTTCTTCCATTATAAGTAGAAGATGTTGCTATAACAAACTTCTAGGGATTTTTGTAAGAAATAATTAAGTTAAAATATGCAAAGCAATTAGAATGCTGTCTGGTATTACTTTAGAGAAGAATGTTGTAAGTGGTATGAAATATTAGTCACTAGTACATAAGAGTGACATAAAATTAGCAAAAAATATACTTCCCAGATCAAGGAGAGCTTGCACTGAGAGTTGAGTCATCACTGATTAAAACACACATTTCAACAGTGCTTCAATATTTATCTAGTACTTGCACCTACACTTTCTCATTTGTTCTTAAAAATACTTAGAAAAATAGATATAAATTGCATCTTGAAAATTGTGAAAACTTAGATAAATAGCATTTTGAATGGTATGGGAAACCAACAATCTAGAAATCGTTTTGTAGAGCATTACTTTTGCTTTCCAAGTTATAGTAAATAAAGCATCCTTAACTTTAATACTTTAAAATCAGAGTAGTATATTGAATATTTGAGCAGGATATAAAGATAGTGAACTTGGTATTGTAGTATAAATTTGTTAAAATTAGAAATTACTAAAAAGTTTAAAAGTAAGACAATTTGATTTAAAATAAATTTCCATCCCTTCATCACTTGACATCCCATATTCGTTGATTTGCTTGAGCGGGTGCCAGTAACATTTCCTTTATCCCTATCACGTGCCAATGTAGCCCAATGGCATCTGCTTGATCCAGGAATAGGAAGAGCCTCAAATCATTTGTTCAGGGTCTTGACGAAGTCTGACCATCTTGTACGTGGGCAGCCACATGATCTTTTGACGTCCCGTGAAATCCAGTGTGTAAAGGCTCTAGTCCAGCGGTGGTCTCCAAATCACATTACATGTCCAGCCCAACTGAATTTTTGACGCCTTGGCAAATGAGACAGCTTGATCCTTCGATGGAGGTCAGAACTCTGGATTCCTTCTCTTACTTGAGTGAGGCATGATATTCTAAGCATAGCTTTCGATTCCTCTTTGGGAGACCTGAATAGCATTCTCATCCTGCTTTCATAGCAGCCAGGTCTCTGAGGTGTATGTTAATGCAGGTAGAAAGGTGGAGTCGAAGAGATGTGCCGGAGCCACTGTTTATCCTTAAGGTAGGGTACCTCTGAACTCAGGGACAGTGTCAGTGATAATAAAAAGAGCTTTTCTTCTATAAAATTTATGAATTCTTTATCTAAGGAAAATAGTTTCATGTTTGCAGAGACATAAAATGTGATGGAGTGAGTTTAGGGTTTCTCAGAGAAAACACTAGTCACTTTTCTCTAATGGTTTAAAAGTGGATAAATGGGACATAGCATCTCTCGGTAACACAGTAGATAAGAAGTAGCACAGATTATTGTATCACTCTAATTTGGTGTGACTGATGACTCTAAGATCGAATTTCAGAGAAAATTATGTGATGACACCTCGCAAAACCATATTTAAAAGGTGACAAATATCTTACATTTATACAGTTCCTAGAAGCGGTGCGTATGAACTAATAGTTCAGAGCATCGAAATAAGATTCAATTTCCCAAATACGTGTATTGCAGGCTTCCTTATGAAATTTTAATCCACTGCTAAGAATCATGGTTGCTGAATCCATATGTATGGTAGGGAACATTATTTTAAGTGCATTTTATTTCTCTGTGCATGATTTATAGATCCCTGTGACCTTTAGCTCATTTCAAATGAAGTGCATAGTGGAGATATTATTAATACAAAAGTTTGCTGACTTTTTACTAACTTATAAGACTCTTGAATTTCATCCAAAGTCAGTGCCTGAATATTGGATAGGAGACATTGATTATTTTCCTTTTTCAAGAGATTTATGTCACTTATGGGCTTCTTCTTCTGAATAACCTATTTGACTTAAACCTACTCAGAAGCTATAAAATTGGTGATTGTGTTATTCCTGACAATGAAGCTATAATAAAACTGGTGATTGTGTTATTCTTGACAATGCAGTCAAATTTTTCATTTTGGTTTTTGAGCTATCCCTGGTAGCTCTCAGAGCTCACTCTTGGTCTGTACTCAGGAAACACTCTTAGTGGGTGTAGGGGGACCATATAGGGTGCTCGGATCAAACCCAAGTTTACTGTGTGCAAGGCCAGGGCCAAACTCACTGTACTATCTCTCCAATCAGCTTTTAATTATTTTTCACTTTCGCATTATAACAAGATTTCTGATTCTGTGAGAGCAAATCACTCATCAATTACTATTTTCTTGGGATGTGCTTTTGGGTGTTATCACACTATACAGCATTGCGGCTTCTTTCTTTGTGTAATTGCTCGGGTTCTGTATGCTCAGCACTCCATGTCTTAAGATCCTTAAAGATAAACAAAGAGAATGTTTGATTAAAGTATGAGTTTTCTCTTCTCCTGCAGAGTAGTTAAAATAAATTACATGTACTGATTACTTAAGAGATTAAAAGATATGCACACTATTTCAAATGGCAATCCAAGTTTGTTTTTTTTAAAATCTGGGTATTTACTTTCTTACATTTGCTGCTCACTTAGTTTTTGTATATCATTTGACTATACAGCTGAGATTTATTTAAACAAATATAAAACTTCAGTGCATTTTCTGCTCCATGTTCCAAATTCTCATATTTTCCTATAGAAAGAGTATGATAATCATGTTTTATGTATATTACCAGTTCTAAAATTTCATAGGAATCATGATATATTGAAATGATGCCCTGATGAAATATAGTAGTTCTCCTTGTGTAAGAACACTAGCTCATATTTTTTAATCTTTCCATGGAATCCTGAAAAACCACGTGGGATTAAAAATATTAATAAGCTGATAACTCATATTCTTGCAGGTAAGAAAGGTATAAATTGTAGCTGACTGAAATTTGGGGGTAGAGAAAAAATAAACTTTATGAATTCATTAATTTAAAATATACTTTGTGATCACTTGCATTCTATACTGGTGATATTTTATTTTTTAAATTTTGGGTAATCATAATCAGCAGTGCTTAGGGGGTACACTCAGCTTGGTACTCATGGTGTTGGTCTAGGAGATGCTTGGGGGTGACCAGGTAATGTTGACTTCACCAGAGCAGTTAGAAAGGATTCCTGTTTCTTCAATATTTTGGAAGAGCTTAAGGAGAGAAGACAATAGGTCTTCTTTGAAGATTTGGTAGAATTCACCAGTGGACCCTGCTAGGACTTTTATTCTTGGGGTTATTATTCATTATTGTTTTAGTGTCCTTGCAACTATTTCAAAATTACCCTGCTTAAGTTTTCTATTTCCTCCTTGCTCAGTTTTGGGAGATAATATGATTCTAAGAATCTGTACATTTATTTTATGTTCTCTGTCTGAACAGTGTTAAGGTTGTTTATAGTAGCCTCCTCTTATGATATCAGAAATTTCTGATGGAATCAGTTGTAATTTCTCCCCTTTCAACTCTGATCTGATTCATTAGAGCATTTTCTCTTTTTTTCCTAGTGAATCTACCTAAATAGTTGTTTATCTTGTTTATTCTTTCAGAAAATCAGCTCCTGGTTTTTATTGATTTTGTATATCTTTCATGATTCATTGATTTCTTCTCTCATTTTTATTATTTCTTTCCTCCTACTACTGTTGGGATTCATTTGTTGTTATTTTTCCAATGTTTTGAACATGTGTGTATAGGTTGTTGATTTGAGCTTTCTCTTTTTTTTTCTAATGAAAACCTGTGCTGCTATGAATTTTCCCCTAAGTGAAGCTTTTGCTGTGTCACATAGATTCTGATAATTTTGTTTCTACTTTCTTATTAATCTCCTGAAATCTTGTTTCTTTTAATTTTCTCCTCAATCCAATTGTTTATCAATATATTTCTTGTTTGCTTGCTTTAGTTTCCTGACTTTAGAGTATTTCCCATTACTCTTTTTATTTGAAATAGAATGGCTTAGTGGAATGTAGACGGCAAAGAACAAGAAGCTCCCCATCCAGGGAAAAACTTAGTGTAGGGCTAAGTTTTCCATCTTCTTTATGGTTGGTTTCTACCTTAATGGTATTGTAGTTTGAGAGAATACTTGGTGGTTTGGGTGTTACCCAAAGAGCAAAAAAAAAAAAAAAAAAAGGAAATATGTATATTTATGTGATCTCTCCTGAAGAATATTTCATGTGCACTAGAGAACATATATTCACTTCTGAAGATTGAGAACTTTTCATATGTCAAGTAATCTGCATTCTAAATCCTCTTCTTGTTCTTGTATATTTACTGGTGTTCTACCTAAATGAATTGTCTAGTACTGAAAGAGTGTTGAAGTCTTCCTCATTTTTTTTGTGTGTTTCCCTCATTTTTTTCATCAGGCCTGTGACCAAAGCTTTATAAACTTTGCCTACCCTTCATTTGTGTTTGTACGTGATAAGAGGCAATATTTCTTGGTGTATTTCCCTTAGTCAATAAATAGTACCCGTCCCTGCCTGTAATGTCTTTAGATTGGGTGATATTTGCTTGATATAAGTATGACTACCCAAAATTTTTACTTGTTTACCTTTATGACTATTTTTTAATCCCTCCACTCTGACCCTATGTTTATCCCACAAATTTAGGGATGTTTCCTGTAAGCACTAAACGGATGGATTTTGTTACTTCATCCATCCAGCTACTCTATTGCTTTTGTGAGCGAATTTGGTCTATTAACACTCAGGGAAATGATAAAGGTCTGAAGTTCTATTTTTATATGTTTTGTTTCTCTGGTTTTGCAATTGGTCAGTTGTGTTTTAACTGAAATTCAGTAATTCTGAATTCAGCAATTCTTGCAGAGTTGGTTTAGTTTCAGCAACTATCACCAGCTATTGTTTGACTGAGAATGTTTTTTATTCCCCTCAAATATAAATGATAGTTTTACAGGGTAGTAAATTCATCATTGGAAATATTTTTATTCAATACTTTGAATGTTATTTAACTTTTCCTTTGCCTGTATGGTTTCACAGATGGGATTTGTTATGATTATTGTTATAGTCCTTGTATTTGAGATTTTCCTTCCCTCTTAGTATTTCAAGCAGTCTGTCTGTCTGTCTCATTATTTCCTTTCTGATTACAATGCGTCATTTTGTTCTGTTTGAGCCTTTATTTCATAATCTTTGGGCCCTTGAATCTGAGCAGAAACCTCCTTTCAGAGAGGGGAAGCTGTTTTTATGTTAGTTTTTTTTAGTTATCCCACCAAAAAACTTTTATTATTAATTTAAAACAAATGGAATATTCAAAGGCTTATCATTTCAGAATTGCTATTAAGGGATTGTTTACTGAGTTACTTCTACAGAGAAAATTCTATACTAGGTTTTTGATCCATAAAGAATCTTTTTCAAGCAACCATCATGTAAGTAAGGGATTTCATCTAAATTAGATGTGTTTTGCTTTATAAATCACACTTATGTGTAGTTCTTAATAATGAAGATCTTCATAGTATTATTTAAAATGAAAAATGAATATAAGTTGTCCCTTTTTATAAACTATGGTAATTGCTCACTTCTCCTTGTTTTTGCATTAAATTTTATCTACTGAATTGAGAGTCCAATAATACAAGTGAACCAGTACACCAGTACACCTTTGTCAGACTTCTCATACACACAATGCTTAGAAACATGGAAGCAGGGAGGCTATTGTGTATTGAATTCATATGTCCTGGGGTAAGGGAATCTAGTACCAACATAGTTCTTGCAGCTCAAAAAGCAGAACCAAGATTTCAGGGGCACTGCGTGTGTCTGTGCAGGACCAGAGATTAGGAAAGATCTGAGCTATTACCTTTCCTACCAGTCACTCTTTAACCCCCCACCCCACCTTTTTCTTCTCTTTCCTTAAGATCTGTTTCCTTTTTGTTACTATTTATTAAACAGCATCCATATTCTTACATTTTTTCCTTTTCTTTTCTTTTGCCACTGTTGGTAGCTTGTATTTTTATCTTCCTTTTCACTGACATGGCTCTCTGCATTTTGAATAGTGTGGCTGGGTCTTGGTCTTTAACAGCACAGCATCAATTCCTTTAGAATTGAATTGTCCAGGCTCTGAATTAATTTTTTCTTAAGTTGATTGAATGTCTCTTCCTGTTCCATCGCCATCAATATAGTGTGGTTTTGAAGTCGTCCCTAACCAGGCTCAGAGTTTTGATGAGCCAGAGGACTGACCTGGACTCCTGCCCCTGTTGGCCAGTGTAGCTGACCTCAGATGTTTGCTCACTGTTTTCAGTTTTGTGATGCTGATGCTGAAGCTTTAGGTTTCTGATGATCTGAGACAGACCTGGTTTGCTCCCTTACGCTAACAGGTTACTACCTATGCCTTTCTACTCTGACTTTTCACTGTCACGGAATGGGGTTTCAGTGGAGAAGGCCAGCAAAACTCTAGCTTCTTTCTTTCATTTGATGGGGTTTTATGCTGGGTTTCTGATACTGAATTTAGACTCAGTACTTTCCCACCAGCCCTTAGAGTGTGCGAGGCAGGTGCAGTGGGACAGTTACCGGGTTTGGGCTGTCAGTGTGCCAGCTGGCATTGTAGGTCCCCGTGATCAGAGCGGAAGAGTTGGGTGCCCATGTCCAATCGGCACCCCTGATGGACAGAAGCTGCTTTTGAGGGAATCTATGGGTGCCCAGCACTACACAGTGTCCAGCAGCCAGCAGCACTGCCCAGGAGTGGGGAGGCAGAGCAGGAAGGAAGGTGAGTTGGAGGACTCTGACCTCATCTACAGAAGCTTCAGATGTTGGACCCAGCTGCTGCCTATGTTGGAAAGCTTCCAGCTCAAGGGGGCTTGGTGGATCTGCAGGAAGTAGGGCGGGGTGGGGGAAGAGCACTGTGCGGGGTGGGGGAGCGATAGAACTGAAACATACAATTTTTTAAAGAATATCTATCGGTGGTGGGAAATGGGTACTGGTGCAGGGATGGGTGCTAGAACACTGTATGACCGAAAACCCAAACATGAACAGCTTTGTAATTGTATATCTCACAGTGGTATAATAAAATATTTTTAAAAAAAGAAAAAGAACCATTAACTAGTTTTCCCAAAGCATATTATATTAAGATATGTATGTTATATTAAAATAACAACTCATAATTATTTCCAAAAAGAATATCTAATTCCTATTTCTTTTATTCCTTTATGCTGCTTGGGATGTTTTGTGTTTCTTGTTTACTATTCTTTCTGTGTTTTACCTTTCAGTTGAGTTTTGAAGTACTGGGTTGTTACATTTTTTTTTATTTCCATGGCAGCTTCCAAATATATCTGTATGTTTATGGCTATAGGAATATCTATACTTACATCTGAGCCAAATATGTATTTCTGTAATTATCTTTTCTCAACAGGAGCCTTTGTAGACCCTTATAGGCTCCAGAATATTTGAAGAGGCCCACAAACAAAAATCATGTAAACCTATATCTCATTTTGGTATAATAAAATTATTTAAAAAATCATGTAAACTAGGTGGGTCATAGCACAAGATTAGTAGGATAACTTGTGTGTGGGAAGGGACTTGGGGACGGCAACACAGAAAGGAAACAAGGTCATAAGGGACCATTGTCAGGAGAACACCGTGAAGCATCCCTCTATATCTGTCTAAATTTGCCTTTTCTCTATTCATACGCAAACTATGAGTATTCTGCTTGTTCTTGTTTTGTGATGGATATAAGTATAATACATCATCTGTCTTTGAATAACTGAAAACATCACCAAATTGCATCACATACTAATACCAACTTGATGAGCTTGAGTCACAATATGTAAAACCTATTCATCAACTGAACTTTAAAACCTATTAATTTCATAATTTAATAGCCAAGGAAGTGTAATCTATTTTCCATTGTCAGTGTTTGTGTCTGTGTTTTCTGTCTGCATTTCCTTTTTATATTGAAAATCAAATAAGAGTTATCCTAAATGCAGCTACGAGACAATGATATATATTTAAAGGTTTTGCTTCTGGTGCATTTGATGTTTCTTCTTTACAATCTTATTTTTTTTTGGTTTATTTTTCTTGGCTCCAGGGACTGAATCCAGTGCCTTATATATACAAAGCACATGCTCTACTGCTGAGCTACTAACTTTCCAATTCCTACTCTGTCTTGATTTTTTACAAGGCCAATGTCCTCATAAGCTAACTTATATGTTCTAGAACATTCAGGGAGACTCCTGTGATGCCTCAAAGGAATTCATTTCTGAAGCACGTAGGTAGAAAGACAGCTCACTACTCATGATCAAGAGCCTTTGTTTATATTTTT